>JAMFTG010000585.1:55000-129433 GCA_023974075.1 Chaenocephalus aceratus
CCCAAACACAGCTCACAGGAAACTCAAACTGTCTGAAGACAACAGGACGGTGACATCTGAGGAGGAGGAGGAGCCATATCCTGATCACCCAGGGATGTTAGAGAAGGAGCCTCAGCTGATGTGTAGAGAAGCTCTGACTGGTCGCTGCTACTGGGAGGTCGAGTACAGAGGAGAGGTTTATATATCAGTGACTTACAGAGGAGACAGAGGGGACTGTAGGTGTGGAGGGAATGATCAGTCCTGGAGTCTGGAGTGCGCTGTTGGTGATGATTACTCCGTCAGTCACAATAACATCAGAACAAGCTTCTACTCCTTCCCCCTCTTAGCCTCCACCTCCCCCTCCTCTAGTAGACTAGCAGTGTATCTGGACCATCCTGCTGGCTCTCTCTCCTTCTACAGAGTCTCCTCCAGAGACAGACTGATCCACCTCCACACCTTCAGAACCATATTCACTGAACCTCTCTATGCTGGCTTTGGCTTTGGGTTTGGGTTGTTGACTGGGTATGCGCGGTCTCTTCCTGCTTCAGTGTCTCTGTGTCCTCTGAAGGGCTGAGAGTCTTTCCTGTGGACAGAAACTGACTGCAGATCAGCTGCTGAAGTCAGCTCGGTGTGTTCACCATCACACACACACACACACACACACACACACACACACACACACACACACACAGAGTTTTACTGTCCCATATCTTCTTATGTTTCTAAAATACTTTCAATAAAATATTTTCTTTTCATTCAGGCACTTTTGTCTTTCCTACGTTTCGTTAAGTTTAGTTATGAAGCACATTTAAAAACCGCACAGTTTGACTAAAGAGCTTTACGAAGAGATAAGTGATAGAAAAGAGAAGAAAGTACTAAACTCTCCATGGACTAAAGTTCAATTCTGTCTTTTAAGAATAAGCTACGCATCAAACTCTCCTTTGTTCTGTGTGATCAGAGTCTGTTACTCTAACTGTACTGAAGAGTAAACGGTGGTAAGGAAGTCCGTGTTCATATCCTGGCCCGAACATGGATGTTCAACCTCCAACATGAATTTGGGAGCCAGCCAGGAGGGACGGGACTCTGGGACCGGCATGAAGGACAGCTCGCAAACAGGGAGGCAAATAAAGGCAAGCTTTTGTTTAAGGTCACCTCTCATGATCCACTTCTTCCTGTCTCTTCTACGTCAACATGTGTCCTCACTTCTTCCTGTCTCTTCTACATCAACATGTGTCCCTCTTCTTCGTGTCTCTTCTACATCAACATGTGTCCCCTCTTCTTCGTGTCTCTTCTACATCAACATGTGTCCCCTCTTCTCCGTGTCTCTTCTACATCAACATGTGTCCCCTCTTCTCCGTGTCTCTTCTACATCAACATGTGTCCCCTCTTCTCCATGTCTCTTCTACATCAACATGTGTCCCCTCTTCTCCATGTCTCTTCTACATCAACACGTGTCCCGTCTTCTTCATGTCTCTTCTACATCAACACGTGTCCCCTCTTCTTCATGTCTCTTCTACATCAACATGTGTCCCCTCTTCTTCATGTCTCTTCTACATCAACATGTGTCCCCTCTTCTTCATGTCTCTTCTACATCACCATGTGTCCCCTCTTCTTCATGTCTCTTCTACATCAACATGTGTCCCCTCTTCTTCATGTCTCTTCCTCATCAACATGTGATCATACATGAAATGGTGATGTACTGTGGACAATACCCACAGGAGCAAGTTCAGGTGAAGTGTCTTGCCCAAGGACACACCGGCTTTACAGACGCAGCAGCAGCGGGTTTCACCCCTTGATCTGATGATCATTGCACAGCGCACTGCGCCACACCGTCCATCTTCACGCCTCGAGGTCATCGAGGCGCTTTTACAAGTACACATTAGTATCATACATGTACTGTGGACAATACCCACAGGAGCAAATCCGGGTGAAGTGTCTTGCCCAAGGACACAACGGCCTGACGCAGTGGCGGCGGGAGCGGGTTTCGAACAGGAGTTCCCCAGCACCCCCCTTGATCTGATGATCAATCAGATGCACAGACCACTGCGCCACCCGTCCCGTCAAAGCAGCAAGTATTGCCCCACAGCTCCAATCTCGTCCATTCCACCCTGGTTGTTCCCATTGCCAAAGACCTCAATATACGAGAGGAGTTAAAGGAAAAGAAAGAACTACCAGTATGGCGCATAGTCCAGAATCACTTTGCAAGATATCACTCGGACTCAACAATCATATTTACAGATGGCTCCAAAGATCCAGAGGCAGGGCGTGCAGGGGCAGCAGCTTATATCCCAGTGAGGAATACACATATAAAGAAAAGGGTAACAGACCATGTGTCAGTATACACCACAGAGTTGTTGGCATTGGTGCTGTCATTGAAATGGATAGAGGAGAAAGAAATACATAACAGTGTAATTGCATCTGACAGCTTTTCAGCATTATCGAGTATACGATCAGGCAGATCTTCATCTAGAACGGACATAATAAATGAAGTATTTCTAATTTTATATAAAATGCAAATCAAAGGCATAGCAACCCGTTTCCTCTGGTTCCTGCTCATGTTGGTGTGGAGGGTAATGAACAGGTGGATATTCTGGCCAAACAAACACTCAGAAGTATGAACATAGACATAGAAGTTCCACTCAGCAAAGCGGAGGTTCAAACATTCATACAGAAATATGCACAAACAGCATGGCAAGATCATTGGGACCTTAGTGATACAGGAAGACATCTTTATAACATTCAAAGGTATGTGGGAGAGTGTTAAAAGAAGGAAGGAAAATGTCATTTCTCGGATGAGAATAGGTCATACAGGTCTCAATCATACATTAATAATAGGAAAGCATCCAACCGGAAAGTGTATACACTGCAGCCAGCCAGAAACTGTTGAGCATGTTTTACTGCTTTGCAGGAAATATCGTACTCAGAGAAATGTGCTTTTCCAGACACTGAAGAAAGCAAAATGCCATGACTTGTCGCTATCAGGGCTGTTAGGGAAAACATCAGGCAATATATATTGAGAGATTATTACGTTTCTAAAAGAAATTGATACATTTAAAATAATCTAGAGTTTTGGTTCTTTGTTTTGTTTCTTTTGTTTATTGTTTTCTGCTTAGTCTCTTGTCCACACTCCAGTCCAGTTGGTGGCGGTAATGCACCTACAAGTTGGTTTGCCAACCGCCAATAAACACGGAAGAAGAAGAAGAAAAAGAAGGAAGTAGATGGGCGTGATTTTAAAGTTCTTTGCAATCCGACAAAAACCGAGAGAAGAACAAGAAGAAGAGGTGAGTGGATTAAACACACGCAGAGGTTTCATTAAGTGTATTTACACCTGTTAGCTTAGTTTACAGTTAATCACGAATCAGAAGTTATCTTATTTAACACAGCTGTAATATTGGAAGAAAGAAACTCACAAAAAAACGTGTGAAATGTGCGCCAAAAACAGTCTCAAATTATCTTTAAATAAAGTCTAAAAGCCATCGGCTAATAGCTAAAGTCTAAAAGCCATCAGCTAACAGCTACAGTCTAAAAGCTAAAGTCTAACATGTAACGTCTAAAAGCTAACAGCTAAAGTCTTAAAGTCTAACAGCTACAGTTATTATTCCAGTTCGGCTCTGGGTGAGTAACAGTTGATTTGTAATGCTAAGCTGACTTTATTTTAGTTATTTATTACACCAGTTGTCTTTAAGACAGTTTGAGTTGTTGTGTTGGTGCTCTTTACCATAGATATAGTTTTAAATATATGCTTGTTAGCATCGCAATTCTGTGACGCAGCATTTTTCCCATTGAAATGAATGGGGTTCTTCAGTTAGCAGCTAGCGCTAAGCTAAGCGACGGTTTCGATCATTAGATAAATAGATATACTTTATTTAAATAATGTTTTACCTTAAACTGAGAAATGATTGTGTCACAGCAGAAGTGTTTTCAGGCATTACACACGTTTAGTTTGAGTAAACGCTCCCCTTGTACCTTCAGCATATTGTGTTAGGACGGTAACTCTTCTTTATTGCCGTTAGCATACTGGTTTCTGTGAGGTAACTCCTTTATGTTACAGGATGAAGCCTCAGTTTATTGACTTGTTGTTTCTAGTCTCCTCCTGACTTACAGAGTCCTGGAGCTGTGAGTTTCTCCTCTTCAGAGAAGCAGCTTTATTACTGTTTCCTATTGTTGCAGACAAAGTAGCATTACATGGAAATATTCAAGTAAAGTAAAAGTACCTCTAAATAGTACTTAAGTACAGTACTTGAGTAAATGTACTTGGTTACTTCTCACCTCTGCTATGAACCTACGAAGTAGCTGTGGATTAGTTTTGTTGTGTCTGTCGGTTGTATGGAGTTGTCTTGTTTTGTGTCAGCTGTAGTTGTGTTGATTATTTCAGAGACCCAGCCGGAGAAGGAGCACTGAGAGCAGCATGGAGGAGAACACGGAGACTCCTGGAGCTCAGGTCAGTGTGCACTTCATCACAATATATTCCTAATTCCAGCGTTTCCGCCAGGCGGGCGTCTTGCCGTCATTTGACGCCCTTATTCAGCTCGGAACGCCCTGAACTCGAGCCGAGGGCGTCCAGAAGAGTTTTTATCGCTTAAAATGAGGAAAAAGGAGAAGGACATCCCTCTGCTGGAGGGGCAAAGGAGTCTGGTGGCATTCTTTTCACCGCCAGCAAAGCGTGTTCCTGTGCTAGTGGAGCACGCGCGTGAACTGCGAGCGCCGGAGCCTCGCAGCGGCGAAACTGAGGCTCTGGTAAACTGTGGTAACATGAAGAGCCGCTTGGGAGCCGAAAGAGCCGGCTCTTCTTAGTGAGCCGAGCCAAATGATCCGACTCGCTAAAAAGAGCCGGGATTCCCATCACTAATACGTAAAGAGATAGTATCTGTAAGGGACGGCTCAATTCAACATTCAAGTCCAGGGTTTCCCTCACAGAGACTTCACTTGGGCCGCCCAGGTTTAACGGCCACCAAAGTATATTTCCCGACCCATTCATTATTATTTTTGTATCCGTCCGCGAGCACGACGCCATCTGCAATCGATTTACTAGTGAACAATGATCCCTCGCTGGCTGTACCTGTTCGCTCTGCTATCGCGTGGAGGGTCTGCTAACAAGCAGCCAACAGAAAGGTTCACGTTAATGTTGTTGCACCTCACGAATGCCTAACACTGTTATCCCCAAATGAAAGATCACAACCCGTTTGAAATATACAATATGAATGCACAATATGGTTAGATAGAGGTTCGAACGTTGTTGTCTACGATTCTTTAGTTGTCAGATCAAGTCTGAAATGTGACTTGCATCACAGCTGCTCCATGTGTAACGTCAACATAGACACATAAGACAAACACAATACATGAGAAACAAACAACTAACATGTAACATAACAGCAGGACCAGTGAGAGCTGCTCAAAGAGCCTTCAGCGTGCATCTGATCTGTAGCTCTGTGTTCCCTGAGAGGACTGACTGGAGCACAAAGGATGCTTCAGGCTGACTTTAGTGAATCTCCATTAGATGGTAGCAGTTCAGATTCTCTGTTGGAGCATGCTTTGGGTCCCAGATGATGCTGTTGGACAGCCTCTCAGGTTATTATGGTCTGTGAGTCAGAAAGTCTCTGACAGGGTGACCAACAATCTTTGAGCAGATTTCTAACAGGTGGAGCAGTTTTGCCGAAGTAACAACATCCTGATACCGGTTAGTAAAAACCATGAATTAATGCTTTGACAAGTGTAGGAGCAGACACAGTTGTGGTGGCTTAAAGCCCAGCTCTGCTCCGCGCCGTCCGTTAGATGAGCCTGGTCAGATTAATAAGAGAAGGAGTTCAAAACACCGGCATACAAGTTATAACAATAATCTGATTTTAATGGTAAAAAGACAAAATACGAAAATACAGAGTGCCCTGTAACAGAGCACTCCGGGCTCCCCGCTCCACTGCCGTGCGATACAGGTATCGGGACCGGCCAGTCAGCAACAGGGGGCATTTGGCATGAATAAACAACAGTGTATATATGGACCTTTTGGGGGCGGAGAGTCACTTCTTATCTTCCACTGGATTCTACTCCTTATTCCAGGAGTTCACAATTATTCCAGGGAAGGTTTCCCACAAACTATTCTTTCTCAAACAATCAAACATTGTACACAGATATATTAGTATCAAACATTGTATTGGCCCCAAAAAGAACCTTGAAAAGGACATGTGTGTGCGTTTGGTAAAGAGGAAGTGTGTGTGTGTGTGTTGATATCTTGGACAGGGAGTGTATGTGTGTCAGGGTGTCAGAGAAAGTGTGTGTGTGTGTGTGTGTGTGTGTGGGTCAGGGAGTGTATTGTGTGTGTTTGTCAGGGTGTCTGGGAAAGTGTGTGTGTGTGTGTGGGTCAGGGAGTGTATTGTGTGCGTTTGTCAGGGTGTCTGGGAAAGTGTATGTAAGAAGGTTTATATATATATATATAGGATTACTTAAAAACAGTCCCAAATAATACATGTTCACTTCAATACAGTTCAAGATAATACCTGTTTACTTTAATACAGTTTAGAACAATATCTGTTTGCTTTACAAGTCTGCAGACGAGAAACCTTTTTAAAATGCGTGTTTTCTGAATGGAGATCGGCTAAGCTAACGCAGTATATGCTCCGACCGTCCACACTCACAACAACGGCTTACAGACATAAATAAACCAGCGACTGTATTCGCCATGACACAGACAGTCTGTGGTTTGTACTTGTTTCACTTGTGTCTAGTTTCTGAACAGATACGAGGAGCTCTGAGGGCTAAGAGCTAACGGCTGATGTTGGTTTTGTGGTTCACATTGAAGATGACGTCACGGCTCCGCCTACACTGCGTTACTATAGTTACTGCCCCAGTTTCTAAACTGTATTGGAAACGCAGGATCAAGTGAGCCTGGTTGCCAGAAACCGACCATGATCAAAATCGATTATTCGGCAGCCCTGGCGAATAATAATCGATTATTCGACCGCCCGCCCGCCCGCCCCCCCCCCCCCCCCCCCCCCAAAAAACCTCAGACAAAAGGAATTCCGTTGTTTTCTTGGAACATGTTTAACAGTACAAACAAAATAAACGACAAATAAACCTTCATCAACATGATGTTGGTTTATTTTTTGTTATTTTCTAAAGTGCCTGCCATTGCTTTTATTTGGAGATGCGCTATGCGCGCACAATGTATTTATTGCAATACTGCCATTATTAAATACAGGCTACAGCTTGTATTAATAATATCAGTATTGCAATACATATTATTATAGCAATTTATTTATTGCAATGCTATTATTAATACAGGCTGTAGACTGTATTATTAATAATAGCAGCATTGCAATAAATAAATTGTGCGCGCATCACGCATCTTCAAATAAAGGCAATGGCAGGCACTTTAGACAATACCAAAAAATAAACCACCATCATGTAGCCTGTATTAATAAGCAGCATTTAAATACATTCAATAAATAGCCTATTGTGTGTGCGTGCATCTCGCATCTTCAAAAAAAAGTCAATGGCAGGCACTAGAACAATAGGCCGTACAATTTCACCTTCATAGCCTAGTTAACAATCACGAATAAATAATAATGCAGTAATCAGTTAACAAAAACAATAGCATCACTTGCTTATGCATCGAAATAATAAATCAAAATGGCATTATAGTCTATAAATAACAGTAGGCCTATTGTATTGAACATTAACAAACAGTAGCGAGTGAGTCTTTTAGGCTATAGAAATTAGGCTCCAAATAATACAAATTTAAAGCTTCACTTGCAACAACAAAACGTCTTACTATTTAGTTGTTCTTGTTCAAAAAGATGAGCTGGTCAACGTGGTCAGGGTGTAGCCGAGAGCGCAGCCGGTTAAGGATTAGTCCTGCCGCCGAGAAAACCCTTTCCGAGGGCACAGATGTGGCCGGCACACACAAATATGACCTCGCAAGTTGTGCCAACCTTCCGTACTTCGTCTCATTTACTCTCCACCAATCGAGGGGATCCAAATGGGGAGCGGTGCACTTTTCATCACAGTAGTGACTTAACTCCATTTCAGGAGTTACAGGTTCCTCCGCGTGGTATTCTTCTCCAAACAATGTTAGCATTGCTGACTTGTTGTCGTAACGTGGTCTCTTGGTCGCTGCAGACTCCCCCGCTGAAGACCCCCTCGCTGACTCAGACTCCCCCGCTGAAGACCCCCTCGCTGACTCAGAGGAGGAGGAGGAGTCCTCGGTGATCTCTGGTCTGGCGTCTGCTCCTAAAGCTGAAAGCAGCTCCTTGACTCTGGCCTTGACAGCATCCCTGAGCGCATCGTTAGCAAACTTCAGATGTTTATGCCGTGGGTCAAGAAACGATGCGATGAACGGAACGTTCTTGGCACTCTCCACTTTGTCGGGTTTCAGTCGCCGTTTCAGTGAAACAGACACGGTTTGCTTGTACTCCGCAACCTTTTTAGACTCTCCTGGAGCAACAGGCAGGTGTTTGGTCAGCAAAGTTGCTGTGACAGGATAAATCATGGAGCTGGAAACCCCTGACTCTCCACACAGGGCAGTAGTAGCGCATTTCAGGGAGCGCAACACCGGCAGCATCTCTTCCATCACGATCCAGCTGTCATCGGCTAGGTCAAGGGTCCTAGCGTCTGACAGAGTTGTGACACTTCGGTCAGAAAGAACCGCAGCAACAGCCCAGCGCTGCTCCAGCAGGCGATCAAACATGTCGTAGATGGAATTCCACCTTGTACGGCAGTACTGTATCAGGCGGTGAACTGGCAGTGTTTGATCAACCTGAAACATAATCAGAATTAGCTTTGTCACATCACAGTTTTAAGTAAAAGAAAAGAAGCAAAAACGTGTTTGTATGCAAGTTCTATCATTTTTGTTACTTCCATAAGAAAATGAAAAAGAAAGGGGGTGCAAAGTGCAAACAAAGAAACAAACAAACCTGTTTCTGACACAGCGCCTGTGTTGCTACTGTGCTGTGGTGGAAATGTGACACAAGTCGACTGGCACCAGCGACAATATGATGGATGGCCTTCAGCTTGAATCCATCATTGATTGCAAGTTGGAGTGTATGGGCATAACATGGACTTGAATCCCAATCCAAGTACTCATTATTGGCGAGAGTGACATTGCTCGCGTTGTCATGTACACACGCAGTCACTTTCTCCAGTATCCCCCAGGACTCGGTAGCACTGCGGAGCCCCTCGGCTAAATTCTCTGCCGTGTGCCGTTCGGGCGTTGCACGGGTCTGTAGAACCGCACTCTTCATCTCCCATTCACTGTCGATGTAATGGCAGGTTATGGTAACGTACGATTCTGTTGTGAGTGCTGTCCACCCGTCGGTGGTTATCGACACCTTTGAGACAGTTGACAAGCTTCTGCGCAGATCTTCTGCCTTATCCTTGTACAGCTTTTCAATACGTGTGGTCATTGTAGTACGGCCCGGCACCCTGTACTCTGGTTCCACGCATGCCATAAGCTTAAGGAAACCCCCTCCTTCCACGAAACGTATTGGCAGCATGTCCTTCACTACCATATTGGTGATTAGCGCAGTTATTTCACCTGCACGCATGTCATCACAACGACGTGGCCTTGACGTGAAGTTGGTAATGGCCGGCTGTGCTGCGTCTTTCTTTGTAATCTCTTTGGCGTGCTTCACACTCAAATGCGAACGCATTGTGGAGGTTGAGCTATGATATACCAACGTCTTTTCGCAGAGCTTGCATTTCACTTCCTTTGGACTTGTAAGTTCGAAGTAATTCCACGAGGAGGAACACTTTTTACCTGCCATCTTTAGTCGCACGTGTGAGGGAGGGGGGTCGGGGCGGGGTCGGTGTGAGGGAGGGGGGGGTCGGTGTGTCGGTGTGTGCTGCAGCAGCAGTAGTCTGCTCTGCAATGCATGCAGGCTTCCTCCAAGTTTACATTAAAACAAACTGGTGGTGTGACCAATGGCCATTTACAATTATTAATACTATTACTATTATTAGCATTAGTCTATTTTGGTTGAAACTAAGCCAGAAAAAAAAAAAAAAAAATAAGAAAGTTTGACAAAGATGCGGCCATTAACACTAGAACCGCCAACGGGTACATTTTACCCGCAGCTGTTTTTTGATTGTGTGTAACTTTTTTTCAATAACATATTAAAGTCTCCCAGTCCGTGACTTTTCCTGAAAGTGTGTTATGTATCACCCTTTGTTGTTAACAATTGTCAATATGAAGTCAGATTTAAAATAAAAAATGCCATTTATACCTATATCCGCCAGCAGGTAATATTTACCTCATAGAAAATGCAGCGTAAACATGACGTGTTGCTATAGCAACGCCTTTTGTCTACTGCGGTTCCTTATAGATAGAGAGACATCTTGGAGAATACAAGATCTTGGATGACTGAGCTCACGTTGAGGACGTAATGCATGTGTGCAGGTTACGTGCCAGTTGAATAAAGATGGACACTCGGAATGAGAGAAGTAGTCCGCGTCGTCTGTTTATGTAGACAATTATATGTCCATAGAACAGAAGATTACAGATCGATAGATAGTTATAGATAGATAGAGAGATTTGTACCTAAACAAAACACAAGCGTTTAAATCAGCACTCTTAGCGATATTTTATGCTTCATGTTATCTGCACAAACTATGTCATGTGAAAAGCTGAGTCCACAGATTCTATTGGTATAAGTTTCATCCCTGTGCGATCAAAACTCACTGTTCTGTATGATAAATAAATGAACATTGTACCTTGAAAATCAATAGCGGGTACATTTTACCCGTTGGCGGTTTTAGGTATACAGCGACCTCTGGCGGTTCTAGTGTTAAACGGGCAGCGGGTCCGCTGTGTGTAGAAAGAGAGAGAGAGAGAGACGCTGAGCTGCACGGTGCAGCGATCAGCTGATACGGAGCATATGAGAGAGCTGCAGTCCGCGGGGCTCGGCCTCGCCTCCTGTCCTCACAACTCTTATTAATCCCGGTACCGGGCAATTGTTATTTGTTCCTACTCGGAACCGAGTTTTGCTTCCCAACCCTGCCACTGTGCTACACTTCCCGCTCCGCTCCGCCCGCCCCGTTAACTGTACAGAAAGCGGCGAGATGCATTTCCTTAGGAATCGACAAGCAGAACCGAAACTACATTTCTAAACGAACAATGGCGGACACGTACAATTTGTGAATGAGTTCTGCCTTTTGTAAACTGAATGTATCAATAATTTGTCAAGAAATCAGGGCGAAAAACGTCACTTGTCCACCGGACAAGTCAATTGAAAGATCTACTTGTCCGATATTGTAAATAACACGTCCCGGACGGTGGGACGTGTACTTTTTCGCACACTGTTTTTATCATTAATCTGATGGAACTGTGTCATGGTGTCTGAATTGATTTTAGGTGGACACAGAGACAACACATTTGCTGTTCCTGATGCAGAGGCACTGACTTCTTGTCTGATTCTCTGAATGTTGTCAGTGAAGAAGGCAAAGTCATTGCAGGCCCTGGTGGATAGAAGTTCAGAGGCTTCTGCCACTGGGGGGTTAGTTAGTCTGTCGACAGTAGCAAACAAGGCACGTGCGTTGTTTTTGTTTTTGGCAATGATGTCAGAGAAGAAAGACTGTCGAGCAATTTTCAATTCCAAATGATAAAGGCCAAGTCTCTCTTTATAGATTTCAAAGTGAACCTGGAGATTTGTTTTTCTCTACCTACGTTCAGATTTTCAACACTCTTTTTTCTGTTCTCACGGTCATGGCCTTTCTCCATGGAGATATGTTATTGCCAGTCACTTCCTTTACCCTAGTTGGAGCAATGGCATCTATAACATTTTTATTTTTGAATTAAAATGATCTACTAGCTCATTTACTGAGATCTTAGCAGGGGCAAGTGTGGAAGAAACATTCAGAGTAAACATTTCCCTAGTATTTTAAGTTAAATATCGCTTTGTGGTTACCTCTTTTTGAACATTTGTGTCAACAGAAATAGAGCTCTCAAAGGAATGATCAGAGAGCGCAACATCAGTCACCACAACCTCAGAGATATTCAGACCCTTTGAGATCCTTAAGTCCAGTGTGCCCCTTATTTTGAGCGGGCTCCGTCACATGCTGAGTCAGTCCATAGTTATCAAGACAGCCCCTCTGTCCTGGGGGTTGTCAACATGGATGTTAAAATCACCAACACTGACTAGATGGTCAAAGTCAAAACACACTATAGACAGCAGCTCAGTAAAGTCATCAAAAGAAGCTAAGAGCACAGCTGAACTCCCGCGGCCCTGGGAGGCCCCTACATTGGTTGTGATGGCAGATGACAGGGTTTTGTTAACCTTCACAAGTTGCTCTCTCCTGGTGAGGAAAGCGGCATACCAGTAAATCAGGTATGGATTTACTTCCATTTTGGCCATTTTTGACACCAAGATGTCTGCTTGTATTGTGTTGCTGCTGAGAAGTCTAGGAAGAGCGCTCTTGCATAGGTGTGACGTTTATCTAAATGTTTAGTGATGATATGAACCAGAGTAGCAACAGTACCACCCCCTTGCTTATAGGCAAATTGGTATGGATCAAGTATGTCTTGTCCGTCACAATAGGTTTAGCTGAAGAGGTCATTCCTGTCATGGTTCTCATGGTGTCCGACACTTTTTTGGGGTCTTTGGCTTTTAAGAGCATTTCCCAAAAGCTCTCTGTGTGCCAGTTTTGATTCCCTCAATTTGACTTTCAGTTATTTCTCTAAGTGCTCCCATAGCTATTTTCCTGGTTATTATAACTTTTTTTAATGTCGTTAGTCACATATGATTCATTACTTGGATAGATTTGTATTTCTTTAGTGGGAACACAGAAGTTAATATAGTCTTTAGGGATGCTCCGATCGAGATCGGCCGATACTCACTCTCTACCGATCGATCGGTGCTCTCTAAACATGCCGATTGCATGACGTAAAATACATGACACTTTTCTCTGTGCGGCAAAACAAACTCGCCAGAATGGCTTCACCGGTCTGGCAGTATTTTAAGATGTCCGAAAATACAGTAAAATAGTGGTATGCAACGTGAAGCTGAAATCCTGCAGCTCCGCCCGCCGCACCGGTAAGCGGAGCAAAACACACAAGAGTTAGACCTAACACACTTAGCTATTTGATCTACCTCTGGAACTAGCTACACTAGATATACATATATTTATTCTTCACTGTCGGGTCACTCATTACTGGATCAGTGAGCTGCATGAGATACTGACAGGCTGTCAGGAGAGGGAGAGAGGAAAAGAGAGCGCTTCCGCTCATTTCTCCCGTGTTATTATTAGGGTTGCAAAATTCCGGGAATTTTCAAAGATGGACATTTTCCATGGGAATTTATGGAAATAAACTCGGAATTTTCAAAGTTGAATGTTTGCTCTTCGTAGGGAACTTAAATATAGTTGGGAAAAGTATATTTTAGCATAATCTTGACTAAAACAAACGGATGCCGTTCAAGTACACTTGAATATCCATGCCATAGCACACTGCTCACTGCATGGCTATTGGGACCACACCCCCTACAGGCACTGTGCATTCCTCCATCACATGCACAGATGAGTAATATTTAACTCAACATTCCTGTTTTCGTTCTTCAATGAAACAAATTATTGTTCAATAAAATAATTAAAACTTGTTCTGTTCTACTTAAAAAAAAAACTGAAATGTCATGTTTTTTGTTTAATTTTGCATCGAATATTTCCAAAATTCCCCAGCTTAAATTCCCATGGAAACTTTCCGGAAATTTACCGTAAACTTTCCGCCCCTTTGCAACCCTAGTTATTATTCAAAGTGAATGTAGTCTTGTACATCATTTGAATGTAATAATTAAGTTGATTGTTTGTGGAAGCTCAACAATGAGCCCCATTAACTGAGTGTTAAAGAGCAACTTGCATGTTAGAGATCCGTGAATACATGTGTAGGAAAATGATGAATACACTAGATTTTCAAAAATTATATACAGAAATATACACTCCAGTGACATCTGGTGTCGTTTTTGTAAGACATTTTCATTTCCGCATAAAAAAGCCTCCGCACGTGACCTCCCGCGTGTGACGTAACATGGGGGAGAGCGGCCGGTCTAACGTATGAATAAACATGGATCACAATGCTAGTTTTGACCAAGCGGCAAACTCTGGGGAAGAGCCGGGACGCCAATAAGGAAGTGCCACACACTGCAGTTCATCTAGTGGCCAGTAGGAGCAGGCTGCAGAAGGGAGCAATTTCCATAGACCCCCATGTTAAAATGCCCTACTTTACAGCAGAAATAAACATGTTTACATCGTGGTTCAAAAAACCATATTCTCTGTATAGTTAGATTCCCCCTTCATGACTACTGTGTGGGGGGTGAATTTTTTCTCAACTCATCGGTTTAATTAATATTAAGCCTTAAAGCTTTTGCATAAATTAGGGCGTGGTCACTTTGATGGACATGTACATGTCTCACTGTCAGCTAACAGCAACTTGTCCACTCTGCTAGGCTACAACCATAGAGGCTACAACGTTAGTTAGTTGTAGTTACTGTACTTGACCCTTTAGCCGTGTTCGTGGTGATTGTGCCTTTTAGGGAATATTGTTACAAATACAAGGATTGCACCACTGCTTTTTGCAGATGATGTGGTTCTGATGGCTTCATCGGTCTGCGACCTTCAGCACTCACTGGATCGGTTCGCAACCGAGTGTGAAGCGGCTGGGATGAGGATCAGCACCTCCAAATCTGAGGCCATGGTTCTCAGCAGGAAACCGATGGACTGTCCACTCCAAGTAGGGAATGAGTCCTTACCCCAAGTGAAGGAGTTCAAGTATCTCGGGGTCTTGTTCTCGAGTGAGGGAACAATGGAGCGTGAGATGGGCCGGAGAATCGGAGCAGCGGGAGCGGTATTGCAGTCGCTTTACCGCACCGTTGTGACGAAAAGGGAGCTGAGCCAGAAGGCAAAGCTCTCTGTCTACCGGGCCATTTTCGTTCCTACCCTCACCTATGGTCATGAAGGATGGGTCATGACCGAAAGAACGAGATCGCGGATACAAGCGGCCGAGATGGGTTTCCTCCGCCGGGTGGCTGGTGTCTCCCTTAGAGATAAGGTGAGAAGTTCGGTCATCAGGGAGGGACTCGGAGTTGAGCCGCTCCTCCTTCGCGTCGAAAGAAGCCAGTTGAGGTGGTTCGGGCACCTAGTTAGGATGCCACCTGGGCGCCTCCCTAGGGAGGTGTTCCAGGCACGTCCAGCTGGGAAGAGACCAAGGGGTAGACCTAGGACCAGGTGGAGGGATTATATCTCTTCGCTGGCCTGGGAGCGCCTTGGGATCCCCCAGTCAGAGCTGGTTGATGTCGCCAGGGAAAAGAAAGTTTGGGGCTCTCTGCTGGAACTGCTACCCCCGCGACCCGACCACGGATAAGCGGGAGAAGATGGATGGATGGATGTTACAAATACCAGACAATTAAAATGTTGTGCTGTGCCCTTGAATGTACGAACAGAACTTCCAAGAAGTCTAAAATTATAATATTATACATGTTAACCCCGTTCGCAGGTGTTTGTGTGCTTGGTAGCTTAGCTTGCTACTTATTAGCCATTTAAGGACGTAACCCTTTATACATACATTTACATTTTAGTTTATGATTCAGTCTTGGGTAAGACTTTTATAGTCTATGGCTATGACGCCCATAATGCTAAACGGGAGCAAATGTTAATAGGGGACCCAATTATCCCAGTGGTGGCCGCCGGAGCTAATGAGCCGCAGGGGGCTAGCTCCAGCCGGTGTCCCGGAGCCAGTCCACTGCGGCTCCGTTAGGTCCGGGCGGTGGAGTCCGTCTTTTCTCAACGTGTGAATGACGAGCATTAAGAATAACAAAATATAGCTAATTCGCAAAGAACACATGTGGAACACAGGTGGAGCTACCGCACACGCTATTTGTTGTTTGTTTATATCAGTTTGTTCTTCTTCTCTGTTTTCCGGTTGTTGCCTGTTTTTGAATGAAGAATACACACTACCGCCGCCTGCTGGTAAGGAGAGTTATTGCCACTTACGCATGCGCAGTTCGTACGTGCTCGGCTGAAGTCTTTGCGGTGTGCTCCAGTGCAACACATGGCCAACACGCAGGAGAACACGCTGACGCAACAGCGTGAGCAGAGATAGACTGCGCAAAATATACAGATGGCAGGAGACAGAGGACAGCCATGGTCAGATATGAAAACATTCAGGAGCTATCTGGATCAGTCTTATGCGACAATGGAAACTGAACTAAAGAGAACATTTGAAACTTTAGCAGTCTGCGTGATCTGCCTGTAGGGAGGGGCGGGCCGGCCCTGCGAGTAAAGTAACAAATTACTTTATGTAGAGAGTAACGAAGTAGTGTAATGTATTACTTTTTTTTTAAAAAGTAATATGTAATATATTACTTTTTTTTAGTAACGAGCCCATCTCTGGTGGTGACTGATGTTGCACTCTCTGACCATTCCTGTGTTTTCTTTGAGAGCTCTATTTCTGTTCACAAGAATGTTCAACAAGAGGTAACCACAAAGCGATATTTAACTGAAAATACTAGGGAAATGTTTACTCAGAATCTTTTTTCCACACTTGCCCCTGCTAAAATCTCAGTAAATGAGCTAGTAGATCATTTTAATTCAAAAATTAAAAATGTTATAGATGCCATTGCTCCAATTAAGGTAAAGGAAGTGACTGGCAAGAAAATATCTTCATGGAGAAAGGCCATGACCGTTAAAACAGAAAAAAGAGAATGTCGAAAAGCTGAACGCAGGTGGCGAAAAACAAATCTCCAGGTTCACTTTGAAATCTATAAAGAGTTACTTGGCCTTTATAATTTGGAATTGAAAAACGCACGACAATCGTTCTTCTCTGACATCATTACCAAAAACAAAAACAACGCACGTGCCTTGTTTGCTACCGTCGACAGACTAACTAACCCCCCAGTGTCAGTAGCCTCTGAATTTCTATCCACCAGGGCGTGCAATGATTTTGCCTCCTTTTTCACTGACAACAATCAGACAAGCAGTCAGTGCCTCTGCATCAGGAACAGCAAATGTGTTGTCTTTGTGTCCAACTAATATCAATTCAAACACCATGACACAACAGGATTTGTCAAAGATGTTTTGCCTTGCATGGCCTCAGATTTACTTCATATAGTAAACAAATCTCTTCACTCAGGTATTTTTCCACAGGCCCTGAAACTGCAGTCATTAAACAGCTCTTAAAAAAGAATAATCTAGATGCTTCCGTAATGAACAATTACAGGCCCATATCAAACCTCCCATTTCTAGGTAAGATCATTGAAAAAGTTGTTTTTTCAACAGTTGAGTAATTTCTAGCATTTAAATAACTGTTTTGATGTGTTCCAGTCAGGCTTTCGTCCAAACCACAGCACTGAGACTGCTCTTGTAAAGGTCTTTAATGACATCCACTTAAACACAGACAGTGGCAGAACTTCAGTGTTAGTATTATTAGATCTCAGTGCTGCGTTTGACACTGTTGACCACAACATATTACTAGACCGACTGGAAAACTGGGTGGGACTTTCGGAAACAGATCTAAATTGGTTTGAATCCTACTTAAAGGACAGAAACAACTTTGTTTCTATAGGTAAATACACATCTGAGTTGACAAATATGACATGTGGGGTACCTCAAGGCTCCATCTTGGGGCCTCTTCTCTTTAACGTCTACATGCTACCACTGGCTCAGATAATGAAGAACAACAAAATAAGTTACCATAGCTATGCGGATGACACGCACATTTACGTAATAATTTCACCAGGAGACTATGCTCCAATTCAAACACTCAGTAAGTGCATTGAACAAATCAATGACTGGATGTGTCAGAACTTTCTCCAATTAAACAAAGATAACACTGAGGTAATGGTTTTTGGAGCCAAGGCAGAACGTATAAAAGTTAGGCGCTGAGCTTCAGTCTGCAATGTTCAAAACAACAGATAAAGCCAGAAATCTAGGTGTAGTCATGGACTCTGACCTGAGTTTCAACAGTGACATTAAAACAGTTACTAAATCAGCCTACTATCACCTAAAGAATATATCTAGGATTAAAAGACTAATGTCACAGCAGGATTTGGAAAAACTTGTCCATGCTTTTATCTTCAGTAGACTCGACTACTGCAATGGTGTCTTCACAGGTCTCACTAAAAAATCTATTAGAAAGCTGCAGCTAATTCAGAACGCTGCTGCTTGAGTCCTCACGAACACTAAGAAAGTGGATCTCATCTGAAGTCTTTACACTGGCTTCCTGTGTGTCAAAGAATATATTTCAAAATACTGCTGCTGGTTTATAAAGCACTGAATGGTTTCGGCCCAAAATACATTTCTGACCTCCTGCTAAATTATGAACCATCCAGATCTCTCAGGTCTTCAGGGACTGGTCAACTTTCTGTCCCCAGAGTCAGAACTAAACATGGAGAAGCAGCGTTCAGTTATTATGCTCCAAATATCTGGAACAAACTCCCAGAAACCTGCAGGTCCACTGCAACTCTGACTACTTTCTTTTTGTCGCTGCTTTTAATTGAACTATTCATATCTTAGACTGCACTGTAACTTTTATCCATGTATTTTTTCTTTTAATGCTTATTTTAAATGCCATTTTCTTAATGTCTTTCATTTTTTGTAAAGCACTTTGAATAGCCTTGTGTTGAAAAGTGCTATATAAATAAACTTGCCTTGCCTTACACACAAATACCGCCTCCTCTGGTTTTCCCCGAGTTCGCATCACTGTTTGCTCGAACAAGGGTGAATCCGGGTACTTCAAAGAGATTCAGGCTTTGTAGATTGTAGCCAACTTTCCGTGAAACATAATAAAGAGGCCTCAAGAAACTCATGACAGTACCTTGTGTATGTCCTTAGTGTGTCCACGTTGTTGCTCAATGAGCGCAGGTTTGTGAGAATGATGGATGGAAGTGGTGGCCGGCTGAATATCCGGCGTAGGCGATTCTGAACGCCTCCCCCTCCTTCCTCATCTCTTTTTCCTGGTGTTTCTAAGCGGCTCCCGAGGGATTTCATCTAATATCGAAGAGCACAGGTGGCTTGGTGTATTCGTAGGAAGCCGATCGCATTGTAGCTCTAGCATAGCCTGGCGGCTGTAGCAGCGTAGAGGCCGGGTCTCCTCGCCATACCTGTTCGTGCTGTCACTCAGGTGTGTCTTGGAAAGTTGAATGGCCAGACAAGTGTTGGAGTAAGTCATACATGCAACTCTCAAGTTACTGGGGTGGAGAGTCAAGCAAGTTAAGTCCTACGAAATCTGATGAATAACCCCAATTTCCGCATTTAAATCAGTTAAGAGACAGTGGTTATGAAAACTAGGGTTTTATTTTCAACATTAACAACAATGGAGAGTGGGGCTCTGAAATCATAAAAGTGTGGGTAGTGTGTGTGTGTGTGTGTGAAACATAGCAGCATGCGGTAGCTGTTCTAATGAAGGTAAACACAGGGAAGGCACAGCTCTTTGCAGCTGGTGCTGCTCTTCTGAGATTCTGCTGAGTTACTACGTTACTGCCTCCTGGTGCTGCCGAGATTTCATGAAATGAAGGAGGTTTTTCTTCTATAAAACAGCTGTGGGCAGCAGATAATGAGTCACAGACATGAATACATAGGTCAAGGCAGACTGGTTCACAGACTCTCCTGGTTTTGCCCATCCGGTGCTTGAACAAATAACTCTACACCCCTGGCCGAAATGTCCCTAAAATGAAGTCCGAGTTTGAAATATATCTCAAAATGTATGTATTTCCCCACATAAACATAACAGTCTGCAATGAAACGGCTGTCTCCTGTGCGCTCCACTTCCTACTTTCTCCTGCGAACGAGATACTTTCTCTTTTTTTTTTTTCATTGCCCTCTAGGTGCTTAGTACAATGCAAATATTTTATTTTAAAAAGTAAAGTCCTTTCGAGTCATCTGTCTCACGCCTAAGTCAAGTCTCAAGTCATGAATTCAAAGTCAGTCTTTTATCAATGTTAGTCAAGCAAGTCTCAAGTAAAAAATATGCGAGTCAAGTCATGTGACTCGAGTCCCCCACCTCTGGTATATACTTTGGTTAGAATATTACTGTATCAAATATAATACAAATAGATAAACACAAACAGTTGATAAGTAGTATTTTGTTAACTCAAGGTTATATGAAGTGAGTTTTTTATTGTATTAACCTTGTGTATTTATGCTTTTCGATTGACTGTTTCTCTGTCTGTTCTAGAAACCGAAAGGAAGAGAGAGATTGTCACAGCTGTCAGCAATGGTGACAAATCCTTTAACAAACATCTGGACATTTAAGCGCCACCTGCATATTCACACAGGAGAAAAACCGTACAGCTGTGAAGAGTGTGGGAACACTTTCACTCAATCAGGTTATCTCAAAATACATAAACGTATTCATACTGGAGAAAAACCATACAGCTGTGAAGAGTGTGGGACAACTTTCACTTCATCAGGTGCTCTCACATCACATCAACGTATTCATACTGGAGACAGAAAACCTTACAGCTGTGAAGAGTGTGGGAAAACGTTCACTCAACCAGGTAATCTCAAAAGACATCAACGTATTCATACTGGAAAAAAAACCGTACTGGTGTGAAGAGTGTGGGAAAACGTTCACTAGATCACGTCATCTCCAAAAACATCACCTTATTCACACTGGAGAAAAACCGTACAGCTGTGAAGAGTGTGGGAAAACGTTCACTACATCAGATGCTCTCGCATCACATCACCGTATTCATACTGGAGAAAAAACCGTACTGGTGTGAAGAGTGTGGGACAACTTTCACTCAATCAGGTGGTCTCATAACACATCAACGTATTCATACTGGTGAAAAACCGTACAGCTGTGAAGAGTGTGGGAAAATGTTCACTACATCAAGTAGTCTCAAAAAACATCACCGTATTCACACTGGAGAAAAACCGTACTGGTGTGAAGAGTGTGGGACAACTTTCACTCAATCAAGTGGTCTCATAACACATCAACGTATTCATACTGGTGAAAAACCGTACAGCTGTGAAGAGTGTGGGAAAATGTTCACTACATCAACTCATCTCAAATTACATCTTCGTGTTCACACACTCTTAAAACCATAGTGGTATTAAGAGTGTGGGAAAACTTTTTCTTAAAGTATTCACTTTAAAATCCATGAGCGAGTTTCACTGTTCATTAATCTGCAGAGTAGTTTCTCTGCAGATTGTTGTTTAATAAAATGTTGTGACTTTAAACACACAGAGCCGAGCTTGAATGACACAAGCACACGTGTATTTCCATGCAACTCTCTGATTGGTCAGGTGACTTACCTCTGTTGCATTCACTGAACACGGGAAATTGCAGTCCTGCTGTCCTCTCTTGTGTCATGATGAGGTTCACGTAAAGCACAGTTAATGTATTATATTATTGAGGTGTCTCAAATATGGCACCTGCTAACGGATGATAGGTTTACATCTAAAAACGTATTGTGTTCAGGACCTTGGTCTCAGACTCAAAAAAGCCTTTCTCGCCTACCTGTCCACTTTGCATACCTGAGATCCTGCAGTCATTTCTCAAAGACGGTGGGTATATAGGGAGGTGCAATCTCCTGATGAGACTGTATTATAGTGGAAATCTGCAACCCTAGGAAACAAGATCACATTAGGATAATCAATTTATACAACCCATGTCCAAATCTAACCACTGACATATTTAAAGAAATAGCAGGCGATAAACATAGGAAGGAAGTTTGGTGTGGTGATTACTAGGGATGGGAAAGATTAATCGAAATTATTCAGGTATTCGAATTTCTGGGAGGTATGCCTAAGTTGATTACATATGTGACCTGCTCCATCGAAATCAGTCGCATTGACCCGAAGACACATTTTGAGTTGTATACACGGTTGGAAAGAGGAGATTCCTAGCTTTCTAATGATATCAGGATTGTTTTTGTACTCCAAATATTAAGTGAAATATGTCACATTATATAATGACTGTCACAGAGTCATCATTTTGAGAAAAAGGCCTTCAAAGTTTCCTCTTCTCTGGAATCCATCGATCTGATTGATTATTAGTGGAGCAAATGATCAAAATACTACGGAGGGAAGATATTTTCGTTTGGAGGGGAAGCTCGCGAGTGTGTGTGTATACGTGTGTGCGTGTTGTGTATTGTGTGTTTTGTTTCCCGGGGAAAACCCTCACGAGAAACACCGGCTGTTGTTGTGCCTGCTGTGGCGTTAAATTACTCGTTCTCCTTGTAATTATGCCGTTACAAGCTTCAAAGTTATATTTATCATCTGAATTTGCCGAAACAAGTTGAATATTCTGAAAGCCAAGACTCTGTTTAATTTAAATCAGATGAAAACAAACTGTAACAGATCCTGCCGTGTTATCTATGATTACTTTACTCTTACGTTCATAATGTCAGCCGGAGGGAGGGGGGCGGCGCTGCTGGAAGAGCAGAGTGCGAGTGAGAGGTGCCTGTCTTCGTCCCTTCACAAGCTTCAAAAATGTACTTATCGTGTGATTTTGGAAATAAAAGTTTCATATTCTGAAAGCCAAGACTTTGTTTGTTTAAAATCAAATAAAACACCCGAACCCTGAAAAAATAGTTTTTTACGTAAATCCACGTTTATTCTGAAATGAGCCATTGCGACTTCCGACTGATTTCGATAGAGCGGGTCACATATTATCAAATTTAATAATTCAATGTATACGACAGTGCCATAGCTCAATGTGTTAGGTCTAAAGATGTGTTTTGCTTCGCTCACTGGCCCCTCACAGCGGGCAGAGCTGCAGGTGCTGATCTCTCTCTCGCATCACGTTTATGTCCAAATCCATCAGATCTAGCTAGTTCTAGCTATATTATATGGCTGCTGTCATCTTATGCCCAAATGCTGCGCAAATGACTTCCGCAGCCGTTGCGAGGTTCCGGCGCTAACAGTTCATGAGCGTGCTCCTCCGCCCCCTGTCAACACTCGCGACACATGAGTGGCCAGCCTAAACAACAATAAACGCTGCTTGGCAACCGTGTGTGGCGGCAAAGTACAAACAAATGTTGAAAGGAGAGATTTAGTTTTGCCGGTATTCAACTTATTTTACCAGTCATGATAATAATGATTTGCACTCTAAGAAGAGTCCTTCACAGACATGGCGTCAAAAAGGAGTAATGTGTGGAAATATTTTGACCAGGTTAGTGAGTGCGGTATAGAGGTCAAACTATGCCAAATTAAACTTATATATACATACTATACCTTGCTATACCCGCAACCTCCGTTCCAGCTGAGAGGGTCTTCTCTACAGCTGGCCTGATTGTGAATCGCCTCAGCACCGCATCTCCCCTGAGCATGTAGACATGCTCATATTTTTAAACAAGAATGAGTAGCCTATTGAATAGCTGCATTCTGTGCTTAGGCCCCGTTGTAGGTTTTTGATATTTTAAGCATGAAAGCTGTAGGCCTTCTGTCAAACTGTGATCACCAGTTCAATACATTTGACAAATTCGACTTGGTTTCGATACTTATTTGAACATGTATTTCTTTATTTTTTTTGACCCCATTTTTTTTTTTATAGGATATGTACACTCCGGTTAACCGTTTTTTGGGGGATCGAATATTCGAATATACATTTGCTTTCAAATTCCCATCCCTAGTGATTTCAATGCACACAACAGTCTATGGGGCAGCAACCATGCAGACAGTAATGGAAATATAATGGAAGAAATGCTGGAGGAAAGAACACTAGTATGCCTTAATGATGGACATGGCACAAGAGTAGATGTACACAGGGGGAAAGTTTCGTGCCTGGATCTGACATTCGTGTCAAACTGTTTGGTTCATACATGTGAATGGTTTGTTTTGAATAACGCCACTGTAGGAAGTGACCATTATCCAGTGCTTACTAAAATGAATAATAATGTATACAGTGGGGCAAAAAAGGATTTAGTCAGCCACCAATTGTGCAAGTTCTCCCACTTAAAAAGATGAGAGGCCTGTCATTTTCATCCTAGGTACACTTCAACTATGAGAGACAGAATGGGGGGAAAGAATCCAGGAACACATTGTAGGATTTTTAATGAATTAATTGGTAAATTCCTCGGTAAAATAAGTATTTGGTCACCGACAAACAAACAAGATTTCTGGCTCTCACAGACCTGTAACTTCTTCTTTAAGAGCCTCCTCTGTCCTCCACTCGTTAACTGTATTAATGGCACCTGTTTGAACTCGTTATCAGTATAAAAGACACCTGTCCACAACCTCAAACAGTCACACTCCAAACTCCACTATGGCCAAGACCAAAGAGCTGTCAAAGGACACCAGAAACAAAATTGTAGACCTGCACCAGGCTGGGAAGACTGAATCTGCAATAGGTAAGCAGCTTGGTGTGAAGAAATCAACTGTGGGAGCAATTATTAGAAAATGGAAGACATACAAGACCACTGATAATCTCCCTCGATCTGGGGCTCCACGCAAGATCTCACCCCGTGGGGTCAAAATGATCACAAGAACGGTGAGCAAAGATCCCAGAACCACACCGGGGGACCGAGTCAATGACCTGCAGAGAGCTGGGACCAAAGTAACAAAGGCTACCATCAGTAACACACTACGCCGCCAGGGACTCAAACCCTGCAGTGCCAGACGTGTCCCCCTGCTCAAGCCAGTACATGTCCAGGCCCGTCTGAAGTTTGCTAGAGAGCATTTAGATGATCCAGAAGAGGATTGGGAGAATGTCATATGGTCAGATAAAACCAAATTAGAACTTTTTGGTAAAAACTCAACTCGACGTGTTTGGAGGAGAAAGATTGCTGAGTTGCATCCAAAGAACACCTACTGTGAAACATGGGGCTGGGACCATCATGCTTTGGGGCTGTTTTTCTGCAAAGGGACCAGGGCTGAAGTCGAATAGTCCATTTAGCTTAGGAACCTTCCTAAAGGAGTGAAATGACCCGGAAGTCCCTCAGTGGCAGCCATGATAAGTGCCGTTCGAATTCTCTAGAATGATGAGGAAAGGAGGTTTCAAACTTCCTTTATAACCTCCTTTAGCTTAGGAACCACTGGACCTCCCTAACCGACAGGAGAAGCGAAAATGCTGCCCCACAATGCCTTGCAGCCGCAGCATTTGCCGTCACTCAACAGTCGGCCGTTCACGGAAACAACCGATTATGACCGAGAAATGATATCATGAAAGTTACGGTGCTTATTAAGCATTTTAAAACATAGGTGGTACGTTGCCAAAGTGCTTTGTTTGAACGTTCATCAGTATTATAATCAAAAATAGAAATATGAACGTTAGTTTTCACTGAAATTATCAAATAAAGTCAACATTTCAGTCTTTACTGAGCTGTGTGGGGTTTGTTCAACTTTTAAAAGACGTTTGAATGGTGATATACACAGTGATAGATGTTAAGGACTAACGTTTATAATAAATACATCTGTATTGATTTTAAGATCTTTAGTTCATACAATCATACGTATTGGGATCATTTGTATTAATGTGGACCGGAGGGAGAGGGTGACAGCATAAATGTCACTTTCCTTTTTTTCATTCAATTCCAACTTTGGTCATGAAGAATATGTTTCTCTGTTGTCCACGTTCATAAAGCAAAGCAGCAGCATCAGAGCACGGTGCAGAGTCTCTAGATGAGTTTACAGTAGTCCCTCGTTCTTATTAAACATCCATGTTGTAGTCCGCTGTATAGAAAACTGTGGTTTCCATAGTTTCCCCACAGCAGCAGACGCACACAATGACGTCCGCTGGCGCATCATAAACACGTCCGATAGTGAAAGTGCATTCGGATTCTCTAAAGTACTGCAGTCTCTTCTCCTAAGTCCTTTTGAATTCTCCTATCCACTATCCCTTAACCCCGTGACGTTTCACTCAGAGGTCAAGGAATAGACGATAGGGTTAGAATTTAGGAGCTGATTTTTAAACTGGACGACTGATCCGTGTAAAGGAATGAATGAATGGGGCCATGTTTCGAGAGATTTTGAGTGACAACCTCCTTCCATCAGCAAGAGCATTGAAGATGAAACGTGGCTGGGTCATTCAGCATGACAATGATCCCAAACACACCGCCCGGGCAACGAAGGAGTGGCTTCGTAAGAAGCATTTCAAGGTCCTGGAGTGGCCAAGCCAGTCTCCAGATCTCAACCCCATAGAAAATCTTTGGAGGGAGTTGAAAGTCCGTGTTGCCCAGCGACAGCCCCAAAACATCACTGCTCTAGAGAGATCTGCATGGAGGAATGGGCCAAAAATACCAGCAACAGTGTGTGAAGACTTACAGAAAACGTTTGACCTCTGTCATTGCCAACAAAGGCTATATAACCAAGTATTGAGATGAACTTTTGTTATTGACCAAATACTTATTTTCCACCATAATTTGCAAATAAATTCTTTACAAATCAGACAATGTGATTTTCTGGATTTCTTTTTTCTCATTTTGTCTCTCATAGTTGAGGTATACCTAGGATGAAAATTACAAGCTCTCTCATCTTTTTAAGTGGGAGAACTTGCACAATTGGTGACTGACTAAATACTTGTTTGCCCCACTGTATATGCAGGTGTAACAACCAGGTGGTGCTTTGCTAAAGCTGATTGGGGGAAATGTAGGATATGGTGTGAGGAGTCGGTACACCTGCTAACATCAGAGGGAAGCATAGAGGTATTACAAGCCAAATAACGCAACATATACTAAATGCAGCAGAGAACAGTATACCCAAAGCAACAACCAAGGGTAGGAAGAAAGTGGTGGAATAAGGAATGCAGCAGGGCTATTAAAGAGCAAAATGATGCATTTAGAGAATTAAAGAAAAATATTACACAAAAGAATGTTATAGAGTATCAAAGGAAAAGGGCAGCTGCTCGAAGGACAATCAAATATACAAAAAAGAGAACATGGAGAGAATTGTGTTCTACCATTGGCAGAGAACCGGCATCCATTTTGGCATTAGTGGAGAAGAACCGGGCTTTTCCTTTTTTGCTATGTCGGGGGCGGGAGATTCATGTGATTGGTTGTTGGTGACGTTGACTCCCCAAGCTTCAGACACGCCAAGCGTCAACGCACGCCGCTGTGTGCGTCGCACACTACTTTGACATGAGCTTGTCTACATACTTGAGCATAGCCAATTTAAATTAACCTTAGCGATGCATACAGTTCCTACCTTCATAATAAAATATCTCTCTAAGGATGACCTTATTTTATCAACCTCAAACAAAAGCTGTTTGTTGTACAGTATTATCCCACTTAACGCTTAACACGTGTCTATTTCGTTTCAACCTTTATATATACAGTCTATGATTTTAACTTGGACGCTACGATTAGCACCGATGTAGCTACCACTCGCTTACACGCTAACCCAAGCCTTAACATTCATTACGTAGCTGATTAAAATCATTAACACATAAATAAGTACTCAAATTTCACTTACCGCTAAATCGCATTCATGCACCGTCTGTTTCAACCGCAGAGTGAGTAACAATAGTCCGATATATAAGCATGAAGAACAAACAACCACGGCCGGCTTCAATTGTATTTCCTGGATGAACTGAGCAGGTGGAGTCCCCCTGTAGATAGCTTCACGGAGCAGCTAGCAGAGAGACAAGAAAATAGCAGCAGCAGTCACTTCACAGTTTTTGCCACCAATGCATTCACTCTGACCACATCCTGTTTGTGAAACAGGAAACAGAGAAAGGTGTCACCTGGTTGCCTCCGTTTCTCTGCCAGTACATGAAAAGGCTCATGAAAGAAGACCCAGATAAAGCTCTATGTAGATGGCGCCTGATTATATCATATAATATAATAATATCAAATAAAGTACTTCTTAAAGGTGGGGAAGGTAATTTTGGAGAAACCAGCTCGAGTGCGCGAGAATTTGAAAATACACAACCGGAAAAGATCTGCCACTTCCTCACAGAGCCCCTCCCCCAACTCACACGAATGCGCACATGACCCATGAGGGCACGAGGTCAGTCTGTGCCCCGATGGAAGGCTGACAGGCAGGTAGGCCATCCAGTTACTTTAGCCGGCTCAGATGATTGGTCGTGCTTTTTACAGCGCCACGGCTTCCACTGATGATGTTTTTTGTATGTATTTATTGTCAAAGCACTTCAGATATTCATTGCTATCGGGACGTTAAGAGCATTCCATGGAATATAACACAAAGTGTATCTCGAGCCGGTTTCTCAAAGTTTACTATATTTTGTATTATTTGTATTTTTTAATGTTATTATAGTTTTCTTAAAATAGTTCTCTATATGTGTTTTTGTTTTACTTTTATGTATGCACCATGACATCAAGTCAAATAACCAGTTTTAAGAGATGTGGGTTACGGAGGAAAAGGTTTTATTTTCTGACACTTTGTCTCCTGACACATGTTTATATAAAAGACATCAAAAGTGCATTTTGCATATTAGGTGACCTTTAAGGGCGAATTATGTGATGCTCCCCCACCCCCAGATCTCCACACAGAGCCCCCCCCCGTTTACAATACCTACTCATCTAACAAGCTAGCTAGCAAATGTTAGCTTTCTAGCTTCTATATCGCCAGAAATGTAAGTTATCAGATTACGTCTTTTTGATGTAACTGCAGGGAACACTTCCTTTCCTTCTATCCTGATTATCCCGTTACATGTAATCTGTTACTCCCACGCCTGATAGCACTTTATCATGTCCTGTATGTTGTTGCAGAACAGACATCATTTCCTTTGTTTCTCTTTGCCCACATTTTTTTTTCACCTGGAAACATGATGAAGAGTTGACGTGTTAAGCTGCTCTCTAGTTTGAGGAAGCCTGTTGCCCCTCTTCTCCGCTCCCTCTCCCCGCTGAGGTTTGTCCTCAAAGACGAGCAGAGGGTGGAGACCATGGGGAGTGAGTTCAAATTTGAATAAGTGATAGACACACCTAGCTGGAAACATGTTGTCTGTTTGACTAAAAGAGAAGACTCCACATAGTCGGGGTCTGCTGTGTGCTAAATGTTTTGACAGGTAATGATTATTATCCAAGAGCGAGTGAACTCTTTCCATCTCATTTCCTTTCATAAGATACATCTCACGGTGTGTTTGTTTGTGTTGGTAAAGTTTGTGTGCATGTTTTTGATTGGTGGTAAGAAGTCATCTATCCATCCATCTCTCTCGCTCTCTATCTATATATCTTAGCTAGCTAACAATACCTACCGTCACACCCCTAATACCTACCCATCTAAGAAGCTACAGAGTAGTTATGCCGATGAAAACTTAGGTCACAGGCTTCTCCAACAGAGCAACACAACACACAGATAAACAGACAAATATAGTGCAAGTAAATAGTGAATACAAAAAGAAAATAGTTTAAAAAAGTGAAATAGTGCAATAAGAGTCTGTGTGCAAGTTATTGGAATGATGTATTAGATAAATAGATACATAATTAGTAAGTTGCAAACAGATGTTATGGATGTTCTTTCAACAGTTCAGGTGTTTAATAGTCTTATGGCCTGTGGGATGAAACTGACTGAGTCTGGTGGTTTTAGTCCGGATGCTGCGGGACCGCCTGCCAGACGGCAGCAGACTGAACAGTTTGTGGCTGGGGTGATGGGGGTCTTTGTAATCCTGAGGGCTTTCTTCCTGAGCCGCTGGGAGTAAAGGTCCTCCATGGATGGCAGCTCCGTCCTGGAGATGTACTGTGCAGCTTTCACCACCCTCTGTCAAGCCTTACGATTAAGGCAGCTGCCGTACCGTCAGGATGCTCTCTATGGAGCACCTGTAGAAGGTCAGGATCCTCTCTATGGAGCACCTGTAGAAGGTCAGGATCCTCTCTATGGAGCACCTGTAGAAGGTCAGGATCCTCTCTCGGAGCACCTGGAGAAGGTCAGGATCCTCTCTATGGAGCACCTGAAGGTCAGAGTCCTCTCTATGGAGCACCTGTAGTCAGGATCCTCTCTTTGGAGCACCTGAAGAAGGTCAGGATGCTCTATGGAGCACCTGTAGAAGGTCAGGATCCTCTCTATGGAGCACCTGAAGGTCAGGATCCTCTCTATGGAGCACCTGTAGAAGGTCAGGATGCTCTCTATGGAGCACCTGTAGAAGGTCAGGGTCCTCTCTATGGAGCACCTGAAGGTCAGGATCCTCTCTATGGAGCACCTGTAGAAGGTCAGGATGCTCTCTATGGAGCACCTGTAGAAGGTCAGGATCCTCTCTATGGAGCACCTGTAGAAGGTCAGGATGCTCTCTCTGGAGCACCTGTAGAAGGTCAGGATCCTCTCTCTGGAGCACCTGTAGAAGGTCAGGATCCTCTCTCTGGAGCACCTGTAGAAGGTCAGGATCCTCTCTCTGGAGCACCTGTAGAAGGTCAGGATCCTCTCTCTGGAGCACCTGTAGAAGGTCAGGATGCTCTCTCTGGAGCACCTGAAGAAGGTCAGGATGCTCTCTATGGAGCACCTGTAGGTCAGGATCCTCTCTCTGGAGCACCTGTAGAAGGTCAGGATCCTCTCTATGGAGCACCTGAAGGTCAGGATCCTCTCTATGGAGCACCTGTAGAAGGTCAGGATCCTCTCTATGGAGCACCTGTAGAAGGTCAGGGTCCTCTCTATGGAGCACTTGTAGACATTCCAGAGTATCCTGGAGTCCATGTTGAACCTCCTCAGCCTGCGGAGGAAGAAGAGCCGCTGTCGAGCTTTCTTGGTGATGGTGAACAGTTATCTGATTAGAGGTAAAGTTTTTTTGGTGGTAAGAAGTCATTGTTCTGCATAAGAATTAAAAGACTTTCTGTAACGATGGAACATGTCGATACAGAATTTGAGTGCAAGTGAGGATATAGAGGCGGTTAGTAAGGAAGGTGTTTTAATCTTCATTCGATTGAGGAACAGACTGACAGAAAACCTGAGGGCAGCAGAGAGCCAACTCAAGACCCTCCTTTTAAATATGGCTTTACATTTTTAATTTATTTTATCCGAAGAGTGTAGGCATGTACAAGATTGATCCACACATCACCAGAGCACTGGCATGGAGGCTGCAGTAATAAGTAGGTTTTTGGTCTCGAAAGAAAAACAAGACTCATTTTTATTCTCAAATGTGTTTGAACTCCTGAACCCGACAACTCCGCCCTCTATGTTAGAGGCAGAGCTGGAGTATGACGGGGGATCAACACCAATCTCCCGGGGGGAGGTGACTGAGGTCGTCAAACAACTCCACAGTGGCAAAGCCCCGGGGGTGGATGAGATCCGCCCGGAAATGCTGAAGGCTCTGGGTGTTGAGGGACTGTCATGGTTGACACGTCTCATCAACGTTGCGTGGAAGTCGGAAACAGTACCGAAGGAGTGGCAGACTGGGGTGGTGGTTCCCCTTTTCAAAAAGGGGGATGAGAGGGTGTGTGCCAATTACAGAGGCATCACACTACTCAGCCTCCCCGGGAAAGTTTACTCTAAGGTACTCGAAAGGAGGGTCAGGCCGACTGTCGAACCTCAGATTGAGGAGGAACAATGCGGATTCCGTCCTGGTCGTGGAACGACGGATCAGCTTTTTACTCTCGCAAGGATCCTGGAGGGGGCCTGGGAGTACGCTGATCCGGTCTACATGTGTTTTGTAGACTTGGAGAAGGCATATGACCGAGTTCCCAGGGAGTTACTGTGGGAGGTGCTGCGGGAGTATGGGTGAGGGGGTCTCTACTCAGGGCCATCCAATCTCGTACTCCCAAAGCGAGAGCTGTGTCCGGGTCCTCGGCAGGAAGTCGGACCCTTTCCGTTGAGGGTTGGCCTCCGCCAGGGCTGCGCTTTGTCACCAATCCTGTTTGTAATATACATGGATCGGATTTCGAGGCGTAGTCGTGGGGGGGGGGGGTCTGCAGTTCGGTGGACTAAGGATTGCACCACTGCTTTTTGCAGATGATGTGGTTCTGATGGCTTCATCGGTCTGCGACCTTCAGCACTCACTGGATCGGTTCGCAACCGAGTGTGAAGCGGCTGGGATGAGGATCAGCACCTCCAGATCTGAGGCCATGGTTCTCAGCAGGAAACCGATGGACTGTCCACTCCAAGTAGGGAATGAGTCCTTACCCCAAGTGAAGGAGTTCAAGTATCTCGGGGTCTTGTTCTCGAGTGAGGGAACAATGGAGCGTGAGATGGGCCGGAGCATCGGAGCAGCAGCGAGCGGTACTGCAGTCGCTTTACCGCACCGTTGTGACGAAAAGGGAGCTGAGCCAGAAGGCAGAGCTCTCTGTCTACCGGGCCATTTTCGTTCCTACCCTCACCTATGGTCATGAAGGATGGGTCATGACCGAAAGAACGAGATCGCGGATACAAGCGGCCGAGATGGGTTTTCTCCGCAGGGTGGCTGGTGTCTCCCTTAGAGATAAGGTGAGAAGTTCGGTCATCAGGGAGGGACTCGGAGTTGAGCCTGGCTCGCGTCGAAAGGAGCCAGTTGAGGTGGTTCGGGCACCTAGTTAGGATGCCACCTGGGCGCCTCTCTAGGGAGGTGTTCCAGGCACGTCCAGCTGGGAAGAGACCAAGGGGTAGACCTAGGACCAGGTGGAGGGATTATATCTCTTCGCTGGCCTGGGAGCGCCTTGGGACCCCCCAGTCAGAGCTGGATGTCGCCAGGGAAAATAAAGTTTGGGGCTCTCTGCTGGAACTGCTACCCCCGCGACCCGACCACGGAGGGATAAGCGGAAGATGGATGGATGGATGGATGGTGTTGAAGGTGAGAGTATCACTAATTATATTCCTAGATATTCGTATTGAACCTCAACTTCAATCTCAAATTCTACAAATATACGATAGGAGGGAAGTTCAAGGGTTTAGATTTTGCTTTCGAGAACAACATGAGCTTTGTCTGGTCAGCATTTAGTCACAGGGTATGTTTTGTGTTAAAAGCAGTCTGGAGCTCACAAAGAGCCTGAGTAAACGCAGAGCGATATCTCACTCTATCGTCAGCGTAAAGGGAACATTTGCATTTGAAACACTTTGATTAAAGTTGATTGAGAGGTCCTAATGCCCCTTTCACACCAACACGGTTCCAGGGCCGGTTCGGAGCTAGAGCCTGATAAGCACCGGTTTTTCCTGTTCACACCGCAGCGGAGCCGGCTCTTTTCCCCGAAAACCGGTTCTTATCAAGCACCAACAAATAATCGGTCTAGAAGCAAGAACCGCATACGTCGCATTTTGCTGTTAGAAAGTTCTTAACCAACAAACAACTTGATCTTAAAGACAGGTCCTCCAGTTAAGGATTATATTTGTCTGCTTATCAATAAAAACATCTGATTACCTATCAGAATGCTTTAGTTTTTACAAGTTACTGGTGTATACGCTTACAGTTTATTAGACGGTGTTGGTGAACAGACACGTTTTAATTAGGGCTGTCAGTCGATTAAAATATTTAATCGTGATTAATCGCATCATTGTCCATAGTTAATCGCGATTAATCGCAAATTAATCGCACATTTTTGATCTGTTCTAAATGTACCTTAGAGGAATATCTTTCAAGTTTTTAATACTCTTATCAACATATGAGTGGACAAATATGCTTTATGCTAATGTCATTTGAACAATGACAAATATACTCATGAATATTAAACACAACAACCTCTGAACATTACAAATATTCGCCTCAATTCAACCTGGAACCTCTCTCATACAATACAAATGGTGTGTGTGTGTGTGTGTGCGTGTTTGTGCGTGTGTGCGTGCGTGCGCGTGTGTGTGTGTGTGTGTGTGTTGGATCGTTGGAGCTATGTGCAACTCAAGGCATATGCTCGAACGGGAGCTGCCTGGACGCTGCAATCATGAGTGTGCTGACTTCTCGTACAATGTCCCGCTGTCTGCTTCCTGCATCAAGTCAAGTGCTCGGCGCAGTTGTGTGGAAAGAGCGCTCCTCTGTTTTCATTTAAACAGCTCCTTATATCCGTTAGCGCAGCTAGCTAGCACCCGATGCTAACAACAACAATGCACCTAAGGTCTCTCTCTCGCTCGCTCGGGCCACACACACACACACACACACACACACACACACACACACCCCTCCCGGCAGGCCCGCCTTAACCTGCCATCAGGCCCTGGTTTTGTAGGCCCCCTATTTAAACAACAAATCAAAGTCATTTATAGCCTCGGCAGGCTCTGTGATCGCACTTCTCCACTCTGCTCTAAGCGCGCCTGGTCCTCTCCTCCAGATGAGTGACGTATCGGGCCTCCCTCATGTATCTGTCCGGTTGCCGTTGGCTCCCCTCCACGTAGCAAGTCCTCGTCGTCCTCTCCATCTCCTCCGACAGATAATGTCCCTCCTGTCTGTTTTTCCTCTCCCGCTATTGTTATGGAAATCTGGGACCCAAACACGGCTGGAGAGTACAAGTCAAATGATCAAACAAATAAATGGTGAATCGAGAAAAGCTGTCTTTTGGTTATTTATTTGAAGCTTCAAATACACGATACAATAATTAAAATATGTCACAGGTCTGACAGAGTATGAAAAGTCTGCCCGAGAGTGCGCAGAACAATGGAAAAGCAGAGGTTATATAGGAAATGAGTGGGAACGTGAGAAATCTGGATTCACACAGTCACATATTGTTATTAGACACCTGGCCTTGAGCGGTAGATAGCATAACGGTTCTCAGAGTAGGGAAGTTCGTGTGTGACTGTGTGAGTCTCCCAGTAGCCAAAACAGCTCTGTGGCCTTGAAGAAGAAGAAGAAGAAGAAGAGAAAACAGCACATGACATTTATGAGAAGCATTTGGTTTAAGCATATAAGGATAATAAATAAAAATTTCCACTACATTCTCCCCTTTTGATCATACTTGATCAATAGAAAAAAAAAACAAATGACAGGATAGACTGATATACTGTAACACATCAATGAATACACTCCATCGCTGGTTTAAGTAAACACATCACAAATAATCATAGAAAACTGGCTGTTTTTGTGGAGGACAGACTCCAATATAATGTAAGCATAAGAGAATAAAAGAAGAGGGTACGCATGATTATATTAGTAGTGTCGGAATCAGACTCCTCTGATTCTAGCCGGTCTATCTCACTGTGGCGCAAAGGATTGTCGTGTAATGGAATAGTAGTGTGGTTCCAGTGTGTGTTTGAGGGCATCGCTAAAGCAGGACACCCAACCCTTCTGAACCGGATCTACACAGAGCTCTACATCACAGAGGGGGGGTCTGCAGAGGTCAATGCTGAACATGAGGTCAGACAGATTGAAACGGCATCCAGGAAACCAGACCGACCAGAAACACCCATCAGACGAGAAGACCTCTTCAAAGCCTCACCTGGAAGAGATGCACCAATCAGACAAGGCCGGATTAATACCTCCAGGGGCCCCTGGGCACTGAGCGCTCATGGCCCCCCCCAACCCACGTACCAACAAGTAACACCACGCCTACCCAAACATACCAACATGACCAATATTTAGAATTTTCAGTCAATCTGGCATGTCAAATCGCACACCTATTTGTCAAAAGCAGGGACGCAGCCACATAGTTCAACCAAAGTAGGTCTAGCCTTTTGCCCTTTTAGTAAAAATCACAAGACAAAGATACAATGGATAAGATACCAAGACAGTGTATGGCTCAGGAATACCTAGGAAATATCACTCAAAACCTCAGAGCAGCACCCCACTTAAAGCCAGAATATGACTGGCTGGCTGTACAAGTACACAAGGAGTTTTATTATTTACGAACATGCCGGGCAGCGCGGTCCCATGTGTTGGATGCACGTTCATAATGCTGAGGAAAATAACTCTCAGAATAATGTTATTAGCACATTTTACAACTTGAGGACTGAATGTTTTAATAAGGGCTATACAAACAAATATTAATTGGACCCTATAGAAAAGCTGTGTTATTTATGGCGAAGAGTGAGTGTCATTTAAAACAATGTATGATGAGTGAGGTTGTGCCCGGAAAAAAATTATAATTAAAATAATATATATTTTTTTTCATCTTGTCACTGAGGGCCCTCTTTGCTCAAGGGCCCCTGGGCACTTGCCCAGGTTGCCCATATGGTTAATCCGGCCTTGCAATCAGAGCAGTGCTGACAAAGGGAGTGGCTGGCATTGGGAAAACGGTCTTAACACAGAAGTTCACTCTGGACTGGGCTGAAGGCAAAGCCCACCAGGACATCCAGTTCATATTTCCATTCACCTTCAGAGAGCTGAACGTGGTGAGAGAGAACAAGTACAGCTTGGTGGAACTCGTTCATCACTTCTTCCCTGAAACCAGAGACGCAGGAATCTGCAGGTTTGATCAGTTCTCGGTCGTGTTCATCTTTGACGGTCTGGATGAGAGTCGACTTCCTCTGGACTTCCTCAACACCGAGATCCTGACTGATGTCACAGAGTCCACCTCAGTGGATGTGCTGCTGACAAACCTCATCAGGGGGAAGCTGCTTCCCTCTGCTCGCCTCTGGATAACCACACGACCTGCAGCAGCCAATCAGATCCCTCCTGAGTGTGTGGACATGATGACAGAGGTCCCAGGGTTCACTGACCCACAGAAGGAGGAGTACTTCAGGAAGAGATTCAGAGATCAGGAGCAGGCCGGCACCATCATCTCCCACATCAAGACCTCACGAAGCCTCCACATCATGTGCCACATCCCAGTCTTCTGCTGGATCTCTGCTTCAGTTCTGGAGGAGGTGTTGAACACCAGAGAGGGAGGAGAGCTGCCCAAGACCCTGACTGAGATGTACATCCACTTCCTGGTGGTTCAGTCCAAAGTGAAGAACATCAAGTATGATGGAGGAGCTGAGACAGATCCACACTGGAGTCCAGAGAGCAGGAAGATGATGGAGTCTCTGGGGAAACTGGCTTTTGAGCAGCTGCAGAAAGGCAACCTGATCTTCTACGAGTCCGACCTGACAGTGTGTGGCATCGATATCAGAGCAGCCTCAGTGTACTCAGGAGTGTTCACACAGGTCTTTAGAGAGGAGAGAGGGCTGTACCAGGACCAGGTGTTCTGCTTCGTCCATCTGAGCGTTCAGGAGTTTCTGGCTGCTCTTCATGTCCATCTGACCTTCATCGACTCTGGAGTCAACCTGCTGTCAGAAGAACCAGCAACCTCCCAGCAGTCTGAAGATGAACCGGAACTAACACATCTCTACCAGAGTGCTGTGGACCAGGCCTTACAGAGTCCAAACGGACACCTGGACTTGTTCCTCCGCTTCCTCCTGGGTCTTTCACTGCAGACCAATCGGCATATCCTACGAGGCCTGCTGACAGAAACAGGAAGTAGCTATCAGACCAATAATGAAACAGTCCAGTACATCAAGAAGAAGATGGAGGAGGGTCTGTCTCCAGAGAGAAGCATCAACCTGTTCCACTGTCTGAATGAACTGAATGATCATTCTCTAGTGGAGCAGATCCAAGAGTACCTGAGTTCAGGACATCTCTCTACTCTGTCTCCTGCTGAGTGGTCAGTGCTGGCCTTCATCTTACTGTCATCAGAAGAAGATCTGGACGGGTTTGACCTGAAGAAATACTCTGCTTCAGAGGAGGCTCTTCTGAGGCTGCTGCCAGTGGTCAAAGCCGCCAGGAAAGCTATGTAGGTGAACACACAACTATCCAGATGAAATGTGTTCTTATTAACTCGGCAACAAAAAAGTTTGTAATAAGTTTCTGATTCCTCCTCAGACTGAGTGGCTGTAACCTGTCGGAGAGAAGCTGTGAGGCTCTGTCCTCAGTCCTCAGCTCCTGTGCTCCTGTGCTGTCCTGTGCTGGACTGCTGAGTCCACACTGTACTCTGGAGACCCTCAGGTTAGTGTAGAGCTGTCCAGCTTTCTGTCTGAGAGAGCCGAGTTACAATGCAAGTTATATTTTGAAACTTTTTAGTTGTGTGTGTGTGTGTGTGTGTGGGTGTGTGGTGTGTGTGTGTGTGTGTGTGGGTGTGTGTGTGTGTGTGTGTGTGTGGTGTGTGTGTGTGTGTGTGGTGTGTGTGTGTGTGTGTGTGTGTGTGTGTGTGTGTGGTGTGTGTGTGTGTGTGTGTGTGTGTGTGGTGTGTGTGTGTGGTGGGTGTGTGTGTGTGTGTGTGTGTGGTGTGTGTGTGTGTGTGTGTGTGTGTGTGTGTGTGTGTGTGTGTGTGTGTGGTGTGTGTGTGTGTGTGTGTTCAGTCTGTCTGGTCACAGAAGAAGGCTGTGGTTCTCTGGCTTCAGCTCTGAGCTCCAACCCCTCCAATCTGAGAGAGCTGGACCTGAGCTACAACCATCCAGGAGACTCAGGAGAGAAGCTGCTGTCTGTTGGACTGGAGGATCCACTCTGGAGACTGGAGACACTCAGGTATGGACAGACAGACGGACTGACGAACGGACAGACGAACAGACGGACGGACAGACAGACGGACAGACGGACGGACGGACGACGGACGGACAGACAGACAGACAGACAGACAGACAGACGAACGGACAGACGAACGGACGGACGGACGGACGGACGGACGGACGGACGGACAGGCTGTGTCTCCGTCACTAACTGAAGGACTCCGCTTCCTGTGTAATGGTGGATATGAGTGAAGGTGTATGAAGTTGATTCTGTGTTTCTTCCTGCAGGATGGACCACGGTGGACCTCAGTGGTTGAAACCTGGTCTGAGGAAGTGTGAGTGTGTTTTCAGTTTGATTCATGAGAGCTGTATATGTTACACTGCACATGAGATCCACAAACACAACAAAGTGAACACAGTGATCCAACAGAACCAATACAAATACATTTCTTAACAGAAAGCTCACTTCTTCTCCCCGTCGTTAAAGAAATAAATAAAACCTGCTCCTTTCACAAGAAACCCAGTCTGCTCTTCCTACAGTATACGTGTTAGTAGCACCAGTGATTTGAACTCATCAGGTTTCCACCTGCTGCATTTAAAGACGAAGACTGAAAGTAACATCTCTGAGCTCCAGGAAAAGTGCTTTATAAATACCATGAATTGTATTATTATCAATCAATCAGGGCTCGCGATCTAGGACATAGGACCGCAGGACCATCCATGACTCCGGATCCCGGCGTATATAGACACCAAAAGAAAGACATGTGGGGAAGCTGGGTTAATCGGAACATGAGAGGACACAGGTACAGACAGAGAGAAGGAAGAAGTAAGATGTCCCCCGACAAACTAAGCCTATATCAGCAAAACTAGGGGCTGAATCTAATCAGCCCTAACTATAAGCTTTATCAAAAAGGAAGGTCTTAAGCGCACTCTTAAAAACGGATAGGGTGTCTGCCGCCCGAACACAAACTGGAAGCTGATTCCACAAATGTGGAGCTTGATAAGAAAAGGCTCTGGCTCCCATTGTACTTTTAGAGACTCTAGGAACAACCAACAACCTGCATTCTTGGAACGCAATGCCCTAGTAGGCCAGTAGGGTATAATGAGTTCTTTAAGGTAAGATGGCGCCTGCCCGTAAAGGGCTTTGTAGGCGAGAAGAAGAATTTTAAATTCTATCCTGTGTTCTATAGGGAGCCAGTGTAAGGCAGCCAGAACAGGAGTAATGTGGTCCCTTTTCCTAACTCTGGTTAGTACACGAGCTGCAGCATTTTGAATCAGCTGAAGCCACTTGACTGACTTCTTGGTACTCCCTGATAATAAAGAGTTACAATAATCCAGCCTTGAAGTAACAAATGCATGGACTAGTTTCTCTGCATCGTTTTGAGGCAAGATATGCCTGATTTTTGCAATGTTACGTAGATGGAAGTAGGCGGGCCTTGAGATTGATTTTATGTGGGCGTTAAAGGATAAATCCTGATCAAATATAACACCAAGATTCCTTACAGTCTCACTGGAGGCCAAATTAATGCCATCCATAGTTAGTATATCTTTAGATAATTTGTTTCGTAGATTCTTCGGGCCAAGTACAATAACTTCAGTTTTGGTCGTGTTTAACATCAAAAAGTTTAAGGTCATCCACGTTTTTAAGTCCTTAAGGCAGTCTTGAATTTTATTTAGATAATTAATTTCATCAGGCTTGATTGATAAATATAGTTGAGTATCATCCGCAACAATGAAAATGTACAGAATGATTCCTTATAATATTGCGGAAACATATATAATGTGAACAAAATAGGTCCGAGCACTGAGCCCTGTGGCACTCCATGGCTAACTTTGGTTTGCGTGGAAGATTCATCGTTAACACGTACAAACTGAGAGCGTTCAGATAGATAGGACCTAAACCAGCCTAAAGCAGTTCCCTGTATGCCAACTAAGTGCTCTAGTCTTTGCAATAGGATATCATGGTCGATAGTATCAAATAGTTAATCTGGACTTCAACAGACTCTAGCAACGGCATATATGATTATACAGACAACGTGCGATAACAAACATAACCCATATGAGAGGCGTTCTGCAGTAAAGACGTTTCACCGACGACAGGTGGCTATACAAGGCTGGTGTGAATGTGACCTATGTCTATAACGTTTAAAATAACCAAATTGAAAACCGAATAGTCGGCCAACGACCGAATATTCGAATATTCGAGTCCAGCCCTAAAATGAACAGATGATAACCTGCAGCTGTGTTCTCTCCATCAGATGCCTGTGAGCTGGAGCTGGACCCAAACACAGCTCACAGGAAACTCAAACTGTCTGAAGACAACAGGACGGTGACATCTGAGGAGGAGGAGCCATATCCTGATCACCCAGGGATGTTAGAGAAGGAGCCTCAGCTGATGTGTAGAGAAGCTCTGACTGGTCGCTGCTACTGGGAGGTCGAGTACAGAGGAGAGGTTTATATATCAGTGACTTACAGAGGAGACAGAGGGGACTGTAGGTGTGGAGGGAATGATCAGTCCTGGAGTCTGGAGTGCGCTGTTGGTGATGATTACTCCGTCAGTCACAATAACATCAGAACAAGCTTCTCCTCCTTCCCCCTCTAGCCTCCACCTACCCCACCTCTAGCAGACTAGCAGTGTATCTGGACCATCCTGCTGGCTCTCTCTCCTTCTACAGAGTCTCCTCCAGAGACAGACTGATCCACCTCCACACCTTCAGAACCATATTCACTGAACCTCTCTATGCTGGCTTTGGCTTTGGGTTTGGGTTGTTGACTGGGTATGCGCGGTCTCTTCCTGCTTCAGTGTCTCTGTGTCCTCTGAAGGGCTGAGAGTCTTTCCTGTGGACAGAAACTGACTGCAGATCAGCTGCTGAAGTCAGCTCGGTGTGTTCACCATCACACACACACACACACACACACACACACACACACACACACACACACACACACACACACACAGAGTTTTAATGTCCCATATCTTCTTAAGTTTCTAAAATACTTTCAATAAAATATTTTCTTTTCATTCAGGCACTTTTGTCTTTCCTACGTTTCGTTAAGTTTAGTTATGAAGCACATTTAAAAACAGCACAGTTTGACTAAAGAGCTTTCCGAAGAGATAAGTGATAGCAAAGAGAAGAACAGTACTAAACTCGCCATGGACTAAAGTTCAATTCTGTCTTTTAAGAATAAGCTACGCATCAAACTCTCATTTGTTCTGTGTAATCAGAGTCTGTTACTCTAACTGTACTGAAGAGTAAACGGTGGTAAGGAAGTCCGTGTTCATATCCTGGCCCGAACATGGATGTTCAACCTCCAACATGAATTTGGGAGCCAGCCAGGAGGGACGGGACTCTGGGACCGGCATGAAGGACAGCTCGCAAACAGGGAGGCAAATAAAGGCAAGCTTTTGTTTAAGGTCACCTCTCATGATCCACTTCTTCCTGTCTCTTCTACGTCAACATGTGTCCTCACTTCTTCCTGTCTCTTCTACATCAACATGTGTCCCCCTTCTTCATGTCTCTTCTACATCAACATGTGTCCCCTCTTCTCCGTGTCTCTTCTACATCAACATGTGTCCCCTCTTCTCCGTGTCTCTTCTACATCAACATGTGTCCCCTCTTCTTCGTGTCTCTTCTACATCAACATGTGTCCCCTCTTCTGTTCTGTCTTCTCATGTCTCTTCTACCAACATGTGTCCCCTCTTCTTCATGTCTCTTCTAACATGTGTCCCCTCTTCTTCATGTCTCTTCTACATCAACATGTGTCCCCTCTTCTTCATGTCTCTTCTACATCAACAGTGTCCCCTCTTCTTCATGTCTCTTCTACATCAACATGTCCCCTTCTTCATGTCTTCTACATCAACATGTCCCCTCTTCTTCATGTCTCTTCCTCATCAACATGTGATCATACATGCAATGGTCAGAAACTGTGGACAATACCCACAGGAGCAAGTTCAGGTGAAGTGTCTTGCCCAAGGACACACCGGCTTTACAGACGCAGCAGCAGCGGGTTTCACCCCTTGATCTGATGATCATTGCACAGCGCACTGCGCCACACCGTCCATCTTCACGCCTCGAGGTCATCGAGGCGCTTTTACAAGTACACATTAGTATCATACATGTACTGTGGACAATACCCACAGGAGCAAATCCGGGTGAAGTGTCTTGCCCAAGGACACAACGGCCTGACGCAGTGGCGGCGGGAGCGGGTTTCGAACAGGAGTTCCCCAGCACCCCCCTTGATCTGATGATCAATCAGATGCACAGACCACTGCGCCACCCGTCCCGTCAAAGCAGCAAGTATTGCCCCACAGCTCCAATCTCGTCCATTCCACCCTGGTTGTTCCCATTGCCAAAGACCTCAATATACGAGAGGAGTTAAAGGAAAAGAAAGAACTACCAGTATGGCGCATAGTCCAGAATCACTTTGCAAGATATCACTCGGACTCAACAATCATATTTACAGATGGCTCCAAAGATCCAGAGACAGGGCGTGCAGGGGCAGCAGCTTATATCCCAGTGAGGAATACACATATAAAGAAAAGGGTAACAGACCATGTGTCAGTATACACCACAGAGTGTTGGCATTGGTGCTGTCATTGAAATGGATAGAGGAGAAAGAAATACATAACAGTGTAATTGCATCTGACAGCTTTTCAGCATTATCGAGTATATGATCAGGCAGATCTTCATCTAGAACGGACATAATAAATGAAGTATTTCTAATGTTATATAAAATACAAATCAAAGGCATAGCAACTCGTTTCCTCTGGTTCCTGCTCATGTTGGTGTGGAGGGTAATGAACAGGGGGATATTCTGGCCAAACAAACACTCAGAAGTATGAACAGAGACATCGAAGTTCCACTCAGCAAAGCGGAGGTTCAAACATTCATACAGAAATATGCACAAACAACATGGCAAGATCATTGGGACCTTAGTGATACAGGAAGACATCTTTATAACATTCAAAGGTATGTGGGGGATGGAAGGAAGTGGGTTTAAAAGAAGGGAGGAAAATGTCATTTCTCGGATGAGAATAGGTCATACAGGTCTCAATCATACTTTAAGTATAATAGGAAAGCATCCAACCGGAAAGTGTATACACTGCAGCCAGCCAGAAACTGTTGAGCATGTTTTACTGCTTTGCAGGAAATATAGTACTCAGAGAAATGTGCTTTTCCAGACACTGAAGAAAGCAAAATGCCATGACTTGTCGCTATCAGGGCTGTTAGGGAAAACATCAGGCAATATATATTGAGAGATTATTACGTTTCTAAGAGAAATTGATACATTTAAAATAATCTAGAGTTTTGGTTCTTTGTTTTGTTTATTGTTTTCTGCTTAGTCTCTTGTCCACACTCCAGTCCAGTTGGTGGCGGTAATGCACCTACAGGTTGGTTTGCCAACCGCCAATAAACACGGAAGAAGAAGAAAAAGAAGGAAGTAGATGGGCGTGATTTTAAAGTTCTTTGCAATCCGACAAAAACGAGAGAAGAAGAAGAAGAAGAAGAAGAAGAAGAGGTGAGTGGATTAAACACACGCAGAGGTTTCATTAAGTGTATTTACACCTGTTAGCTTAGTTTACAGTTAATCACGAATCAGAAGTTATCTTATTTAACACAGCTGTAATATTGGAAGAAAGAAACTCACAAAAAAACGTGTGAAATGTGCGCCAAAAACAGTCTCAAATTATCTTTAAATAAAGGCTAAAAGCTATTGGCTAATAGCTAAAGTCTAAAAGCCATCGGCTAACAGCTACAGTCTAAAAGCTAAAGTCTAAAAGCTACAGTCTAACATGTAACGTCTAAAAGCTAACAGCTAAAGTCTTAAAGTCTAACAGCTAACGGCTAACAGCTACAGTTATTATTCCAGTTCGGCTCTGGGTGAGGAACAGTTGATTTGTAATGCTAAGCTGACTTTATTGGAGTTATTTATTACACCAGTTGTCTTTAAGACGGTGTCTTGTTTTGTGTCAGCTGTAGTTGTGTTGATTATTTCAGAGACCCAGCCGGAGAAGGAGCACTGAGAGCAGCATGGAGGAGAACAAGGAGACTCCTGGAGCTCAGGTCAGTGTGCACTTCATCACAATAATTCCTAATTCCAGCGTTTCCGCCAGGTGGGCGTCTTGCCGTCATTTGACGCCCTTATTCAGCTCGGAACGCCCTGGACTCGAGCCGAGGGCGTCCAGAAGAGTTTTTATCGCTTGAAATGAGGAAAAGGGAGAAGGACATCCCTCTGCTGGAGGGGCGAAGGAGTCTGGTGGGATTCTTTTCACCGCCAGCAAAGCGTGTTCCTGTGCTAGTGGAGCACGCGCGTGAACTGCGCGCGCCGGAGCCTCGCAGCGGCGAAACTGAGGCTCTGGTAAACTGTGGTAACATGAAGAGCCGCTTGGGAGCCGAAAGAGCCGGCTCTTCTTAGTGAGCCGAGCCAAATGATCCGACTCGCTAAAAAGAGCCGGGATTCCCATCACTAATACGTAAAGACATGTATCTGTAGTGGCTATTTGTCAACAACAATAATAAACTTCAAAAGGCCACTGAGGCACCAGGTATAGTGGATCTTACGCAGATCATGAGTTGGTAATGAGTCCATTGTCCAGACAAGGCATCAACGTTTTTGTGGTATTTCGTAGCTTCACCTTGGCAAGATCAATACAGCAAAAGGTGTTGAAATGTTTGCTGAACTCAGCCCTGATACTGGTAAAAAACCATAGACCTTCCCGGTGCCCACTGACTGCTGCTGTGCCCTGATTGACTTAAATGAACCCAGCTGTGTGCCCAAATTGACCCATCACCTTCAAAATAAAAGCATTTTAGCTGAACACAACTTAACTCAAATAATATGGCTGTAAATTAATTCTACAAAACAAAATATAACAAATAAATACCTTAAATAATGTGAAAAATACTGAATAGCTTCCACAGTATCTATAAGGGACGGCTCAATTCAAAATTCAAGTCCAGGGTTTCCCTCACAGAGACTTTACTTGGGCCGCCCAGGTTTAACGGCCACCAAAGTATATTTCCCGACCCATTCAGTGTATTATTGTTGTATTGTTTTAAGTGTCGGACCCCAGGAAGAGTAGCTTTTGTCGAGAGCAAAAGCTAATGGGGATCCTTAATAAACATAAACATTCATTATTATTTTTGTATCCGTCCGCGAGCACGAAGCCATCTGCAATCAATTTACTCGTGGACAATGATCCCTCGCTTGCTGAACCTGTTCGATCTGCTATTGCGTGGAGGGTCTGCTAACTGCAGCGTCAACAACTTTGAATGGGGTGACGTCACGTTGCCTTTTTTTTTCTCGCCGAACTGAATTGTGGGTAGCAAAGCGGTCCGTCTCCGCCGTCTCTGGAGACAACGGAGTAGCCAGCGCCAGCCAATCAAATCCCGTTTCTGAAAATCTCACAGCTCAAGCCCAGCTAACAGCAACTTGTCCACTCTGCTAGGCTACAACCATAGAGGCTACAACGTTAGTTAGTTGTAGTTACTGTACTTGACCCTTTAGCCGTGTTCGTGGTGATTGTGCCTTTTTAGGGAATATTGTTACAAATACCAGACAATTAAAATGTTGTGCTGTGCGCTTGAATGTGCTAACAGAACGTCTACAATTATAATGTAATACATGTTAACCCCGTTCGCAGGTGTTTGTGTGCTTGGTAGCTTAGCTTGCTACTTATTAGCCAGCTAAAGACATAACCCTTTATACATACATATACATTTTAGTTTATGATTCAGATGACAATATGTCTTTTGGGTACTGAGGAGACGCTGGCGTGTTTTTCGCCGCTCTTCATGCCGACGCTTACTTCGTGTCTACCACTCCCTGCCATCAATCTATTTAATTCCCATACACAGGAGAAATATTGTTCTCCTCTGGTTTTGTGTTTCTGCCATCTCCGTTGCTCAGCCGACTATGTTTGGCTGCTGTTTAGCTCTTAGCCTCTGCCATCCTGCTATTAGCAAAATGACCTCACCATCACGCTCTGCTATCAGTGTAGTCCCCGTTCCGGAATTCTCCGACTGGGCTCCTCTCTGCCACACTCCCAGGACTATCCACGAACCCTCCCTCAGTCCGGCCATTCCAACTGGGCTGTTTTCCATCACCGCTGCCGAGGTTCAGGTCCGGTTTCTGCAGGGCTAATGGTGCTAGCTGCTAGCTGGCTCGCCGCTCTTCTCGTGATGCTGCTCCAATACTCCTCGCTGGAACTTCGTAACTTTTTCTACCACACTATCCCCGACTGCCTTACCATTATCAAATCCCTTGGGCTTCTGCGTCGTCCCCGCTACATACACCAGGCATCCAGATGCAAGTTTTTCTACTCCGAAACTCCTATCCCCGCAGTTGTTTCTGACAGACGGTCTGTCGCACGGCGATGTCGTCATCACAACAAACGACGTCATCTGACCAAACCTCCCGTTCGCTCTATCTACCTGAGGTCCCTGACGGTGTGCTGGTTTCTCCCTCCCTGTTCCCCCCAGCAGCTATGAACAACTATGTGACATTTATGCTGCAGAATACCTGCTCCCTCAACAACAAAGCACTACTCATCCACGATAGGGGTGTTGAAAATAATCGTTTCTACGATGCATTGCGATGCGGACGTGGACGATTCGGTCTCGATGCAGTGGCGGAAGATAATCGGTTATAGTAGTAACGTTGCTTCCTGATTTTCCGGCCGCGGCTTTACTATAACTTTTTAAGTCTTGGATTGCAAAGTATGAATGTCCTCTAGCAATTTGCAGACCATATATACGTGTGTAAAGTTTGTGAAGGCAGGAGGAAAAAAGCTTCCGCGATCACAGTCTCCTCTCCGTTCCTCCAAGCCCCGCCCCCTCGCTGAAAATAATGAGTGACAGGCTGATAGTGACCCGATAGAAACTTTATTATTCACTTAATCACTGAAATATAATGAAGCTAATTTAATCTCATATATTCATGGGATTTGTAACGGTAAGACAGAGAATGTAAGTGTGCACCCACATGCAGTATCTTTGTTTGTATATGCTGTTGTAAATACTCCTGTTGTCTGCTGTGTTCAGACTCAAGTCCTGTGTGTGATGCCACATTCAGGACATTCAGTGTCCTTTCTTAACAGAAGACCGTGGCTAGAAGCTGCAGCTCGACTGCAGAAGCATTAGCTTTTTGTTTTTGAGAATGGAACAACTTCACACACGGAGGCTAGACCTATACAATTCATTTATTTTGGTTTATAAATTAATGTCAAGACATTTATGTTATTGATTTCTGAAGCACTTTCTAAATAATAAAAAGAGAGTTCATATGTATTTACTGCATGTATGCATTGATGAAAAATAAGCCATGTGCAGTAATATAGAAAATTGAGGATGCAACGCATTGGTATGAATCGTGATGCACCGTGATGCACCGGGATATCGAACCGAATCGAATCGTAAGACCAGTGAAGATGCACAGCCCTAATCCACGACATTATCACTGACAGAAGCATTGACGGCCTATGCTTAACAGAGACATGGCAAAATCAGCTGGACTTTGTGATACTCAATCAAGCTACACCCCCAGACTATTTGTACATCCAGAAGCCCCGCTCCCTGGTCGAGGCGGTGGATTGGCTGTTATCCACCGAGCTGGCATCCTGGTTAAAGAACTCCCAGTACCTACTACCACCTCGCCAGCAACAGGCGGCCACGTTCACCAGTCTGCTGACGTCATGCGTGCGTTCATGTGTGTTGGAGGAGCTGCTCCGTAAAGGAAGTCTGAAGGAAGGGGCGGATTCTTTTCGGCTGTGCACTTTCACATTTTAGTGCACTCGAGCTGGTTTCTGAAACGTACCTACCCCACCTTCAAGTGACATGTTTCTAAATATTGTATACAGAACAGCAACTAGCTAGAGAGTTTCCAACAATGTAAACTTCCAAAGTGGATCAAACAAATCACAAGTGTATTTCTAACGTGTGTAACATGATGTAAAATGTCCGTCATTGGACGACATATGAACAGCTGTGTTTCCCTGTAAAGCACTAATAACAATGATAACATTACATCAGCTGTCTTCGAACTGGGCGTCGGTACATCGGAGCAGTGATGGATTTCTTTCCCGTCGACTGGCAGAAAACGAATGAAATATAAGTTGTCTTACATATGCTTCCATTATACGAGACACCGTAGAGAGGAATTCAGCAGCGAATGTGCAGTTACTCACCTCTCTCTGCTCCAAGTCTCCATCAACTCTCCTAACAATAGTTACAGACCCAAAGGAGATAAATAATGTTTTCGCTTCGTACTATTCTAATCTTTACCAATCAGAGGCTCCACCTGACAACATCTTAATGAAACAATTTTTGGATAATTTGGACTTCCCTATGATCAACGAAACAAGTAAAAGGAAATATAGATGCTCCACTCAGTTTAAAGGAGGTTTCAGACAGTCTCAGATTAATACAGAATGGCAAGGCACCGGGCCCGGACGGCTTCCCAGCTGACTTTTTAAAGAAATTCTCTGATCAACTGGCTCCCTTGCTATTGGATATGTTCAACGACTCCTTAGAGCGTGGTTCCCTTCCTCCACCCGTAACTCAAGCACCAATTTCACTCATTCCAAAGAAAAACAAAGATCCAGCAGAATGTAGCAGCTGGAGACCTGTTAGTTTGCTCAACTCTGACATAAAGCTATTAGCTAAGACCCTGGCTAGCCGTCTGGACCCCTGTCTACCAAACATTATTTCGGGTAATCAAACTGGCTTCATAAGGGGTAGACAGTTGTCCTCAAATATTCGTCGCCTCCTTAATATTATAATGTCTAAGTCTAGCACACAAGAGGCTGAAATGGTAATCTCGATGGATGCGGAGAAGGCTTTTGACCGAGTGGAGTGCTGTTATTTATTTTCTCTGACAAGTTTGGTTTTGGTCAAAGATATATTTCATGGATTCAATTGTTGTATAGTGCTCCCTACAGCTAGTGTGACTACCAACTCCACTCAATCCAAATTGTTCCCCTTACAACGCGGTTGCCACCAAGGCTGTCCCCTGTCGCCTTTACTGTTTGCAATTGCAATCGAGCCACTTTCCATCGTTCTTAGAAACTCACCAGCTTTTACAGGTATCTATAGGAATGGGGTTGAACACAGGGTTTCGCTGTACGCGGATGATTTGCTGCTCTATGTCTCGAACCCTACGGCCAGTATTAATGGGATTCTTGACGTTTTACAAACGTTTGGTTCCTTTTCGGGATACAAGTTGAACATCAGCTTCCCTCTTAATCTTGCGGCAAAACAGATTCCGGCCCAGAGTCTGCCTTTTCATTTGGCCTCCTCTGGTTTCCGGTACCTGGGCATTAATATTTCGCATAGTCTCCCCTCACTTCATAAGCATAACGTTTTGAAGTTGGTGAAGGAGGTTAAATCTGACCTACAGCACTGGAACTCTCTCCCTCTGTCGATTGTAGGTAGAATCAATTCAATCAAAATGAATGTGCTTGCCAGATTCTCATTCCTTTTTCAATGTTTACCATTATTCCTCTCCAATCTTTTTTTAAGGACTTGGACAAGACTATTTCATCTTTTATTTGGGCAGGAAAGACCCCAAGGATAAAAATATTCTGTCCTACAAAGGGCTAAAGAAAGAAGTGGCCTTGCTCTACCTAACCTTCTAGGCATACTATTGGGCGGCCAATATTCAAAAGGATTCATACTTGCACAACTCCCATTACAGACTGGTGCCAGATCGAAGCGCGGTCTTGTGGTCTCTATCTCTTCAATCGTCGTTAATTTGTGCCCCCCTAAAATCATATCCTGCTAAATGCGTAATCCAACCCAATTGTACAATCTACTGTAAAGATTTGGAGGCAATTTCGACGCCACTTTAAAATTGTTTCCCTTTCCCTGCTAATGCCGATTTGTAATAATCATATTTTTCTCCTTCATCTCTTGACCCAGTTTTCTCTTTGTGGAAGGAGAAAGGGTTGGTTTATTTCAAACAACTTTTTGTTGATAACATTTTTTGTCCTCCTTTGATATTCTCAAGACTAAATTTGACCTTCCAAAACCTCAGTTATTTAGATATTTTCAAAATCCGGGGACCTTTGCTCATTGTAACTTCCCTAATTTTTCCTCATCAAACCACCTAATTCTCTCGTCGATACACTTCTATTGACCCCTGTAGTACGTGGGAGTCATTCCAGCAGTGGGGAAGTTAATCTTATCAGCATTATCATCTCCTTTAGTGACTAGGAACATCCGGGAGAAGGAGCTTTGGGGTTACCCTTTTTCAGATGAATGGTGGCAAGGGGGGCCCTAGACAGAGTCACTCTACTTTCATCTTGCGCCAGACTGACACTGATTACAGTTTAAGGTCCTACACATATCACACCTGACCAAAGTTAGACTTAGCAAACTGTTTGACACAAGTGAGATGTGTGATAGATGCCTCTCTCTCTCCGGCCCAACACAACACACATGTTTTTCTCCGGTCCAAAGCTGGGTTCATTCTGTTCCTCTTTTTATGATACACTCTCGAAGGCCTTCAATAAGCCGGTGTTTCCTAGCCCTTCAATTTCTATTTTTTGGTGTCCCTGAGGAATTCTCTAGTTTCACTAACAAGGAGAGGCAATGTTTATTGCTTTTGCTTCACTTGTAGGGGGCCCCCGCAGACTTATTGTACTACTGCAATGGAAAGACAAGAAAACCTCCATCTTCTCAGTCCGTGGTTTGAAAGACTTTAATGTCCTTTCTTTATACTTAGAGAAGATTAAGTATAGTATAAGGGGATGCTCTGATACATTTTGCAAAACCCTGGGATCCTATCTCTCTTTTGTTAATTCTATTCCTTCTTAGGGGATTAGATAATTCTATTACTCATTAATGTACTAGCTACTATTTTGAGACTGGACGGTTATAATGCAATGATAAGTGATTGTCTCCTTTGGCATGTGAAATGGTCATGCAGCCCAATGTGCATTGTGCAACACAGTGTTTTCTTTGTATTTCTGTGCTTTTATGATATCCTCTTGTATTTTTTAATTTACTTATTTTTGCTCCTCTTTTATATTGTATTGTTACGCTTTTCGGTTTTTTTGGTTACTATGCATGTTTGTTGTAAAAAAAAAAAGTTTAAATCGGGTGATCTTTATGTCAACAGTTTGTATGTTTTTAAGATTGATTGGCCCAATAAAAATACTTGTGAAAAAAAATGACGTTTCATACAGACACAACAAAATTTAGACAATAATTAGACCAAAAAACTAAAAACAAGGACGAACGGAGCATACTGAGACTCGCAGTGACATGATGCCATCTCCCTCTGTCTCCAGTATACCAGAGGTGGGAGTAAGTCATACATGTGCAAGTCTCAAGTTACTTGGGGTGAGAGTCAAGCAAGTCAAGTCCTACGAAATCCTGATGAATAACCCCAGTTTCCGCATTTAAATCCTTCTATAAAACAGCTGTGGGCAGCAGATACGGGAGAGTCACAGACATAATACATAGGTCAAGGCAGACTGGTTCACAGACTCTCCTGTTTGCCGATCCGGTGCTTGAACAAATAACTCTACACCCCTGGTCGAAATGTCCGTAAAATGAAGTCAGAGTTTGAAATGTATCTCAAATAATGTATGTATTTCCCCACATAAACATAACAGTCTGCAATGAAACGGCTGTCTCCTGTGTGCTCCACTTCCTACTTTCTCCTACGAACGAGATACTTTCTCTTTTTTCTTTCTTTCATTGGCCTCTAGGGGCTTCATACAATGCAAATATTTTTATTTAAAAAAGTAAAGTCCCTTTCGAGTCATCTGTCTCACGCCTAAGTCAAGTCTCAAGTCATGAATTCAAAGTCAAGTCGAGTCTTTTATCAATGTTAGTCAAGCAAGTCTCAAGTCAAAAAATATGCGAGTCAAGTCATGTGACTCGAGTCCCCCACCTCTGGTATATACTTTGGTTAGAATATTGCTGTTTTACTGTATCAAATATAATACAAATATAATAAACACAAACAGTTGAGTAGTATTTTGTTAACTCAAGGTTTATATTAAGTGACTTTTTATTGTGTTAACATGTGTATTTATGCTTTTTTCGATTGACTTTCTCTCTTTCTCTGTCTGTTCTAGAAACCGAAAGGAAGAGAGAGACGTCACAGCTGTCAGCAATGTGACAAATCCTTTACATCATCTGGAAATTTAAAGACCCACCTGCGTATTCACACTGGAGAAAAAACCGTATAGCTGTGAAGAGTGTGGGAAAACTTTCACTCAATCAGGTGCTCTCAAAAAACATCAACGTATTCATACTGGAGAAAAACCGTACAACTGTGAAGAGTGTGGGAAAACTTTCACTACATCATGTTATCTCTCAAAATACATCAACGTATTCATACTGGAGAAAAACTATACAGCTGTGAAGAATGTGGGACAACTTTCACTTCATCAGGTGCTCTCACATCACATCAATGTATTCATACTGGTGAAAAACCGTACAACTGTAAAGAGTGTGGGAAAACGTTCACTCAATCAGGTAATCTCAAAAGACATCACCGTATTCACACTGGAGAAAACCTGTACTGGTGTGAAGAGTGTGGGAAAACGTTCACTACATCAGATACTCTCGCATCACATCACCGTATTCATACTGGAGAAAAACCGTACTGGTGTGAAGAGTGTGGGACAACTTTCACTCAATCAGGTGCTCTCATAACACATCAACGTATTCATACTGGTGAAAAAACCGTACAGCTGTGAAGAGTGTGGGAAAACGTTCACTAGATCAAGTCATCTCAAAAAACATCACCTTATTCACACTGGAGAAAAACCGTACAGCTGTGAAGAGTGTGGGAAAACGTTCACTACATCAGATGCTCTCGCATCACATCACCGTATTCATACTGGAGAAAAACCGTACTGGTGTGAAGAGTGCGGGACAACTTTCACTCAATCAGGTGCTCTCATAACACATCAACGTATTCATACTGGTGAAAAACCGTACAGCTGTGAAGAGTGTGGGAAAACGTTCACGACATCAGGTAGTCTCCAAAAACATCACCGTATTCACACTGGAGAAAAACCGTACTGGTGTGAAGAGTGTGGAAAAACGTTCACTACATCAGGTAATCTCAAAACACATCACCGTATTCACACTGGAGAAAAACCGTACTGGTGTGAAGAGTGTGGAAAAACGTTCACTCAATCAGGTAATCTCAAAAAACATCACCGTATTCACACTGGAGAAAAACCGTACTGGTGTGAAGAGTGTGGAAAAACGTTCACTACATCAACTAATCTCAAATTACATCTTCGTGTTCACACACTCTTAAAACCATAGTGGTGTTAAGAGTGTGGGAAAACTTTTTCTTAAAGTATTCACTTTAAAATCCATGAGCGAGTTTCACTGTTCATTAATCTGCAGAGTAGTTTCTCTGCAGATTGTTGTTTAATAAAATGTTGTGACTTTAACTGAACACGGGAAATTGCAGTCCTACCATCCTCTCGTGTCAGGATGAGGTTCACGTAAAGCACAGTTAATGTATTATATTATTGAGGTGTCTCAAATATACGTCAATCAAGTGGCACCTGCTAACGGGGTGGTGGATGATAGGTTTACATCTAAAAACTTATTGTGTTCAGGACCTTGGTCTCTGAGACTCAAAAAACACTCTAGCTAATGATATGGCTGCTGTCCTTCCCTACACGCAGATCACGCAGACTCAAACCTCATCTTATGCCCAAATGCTGCGCAAATGCGTTCCGCAGCCGTTGCGAGGTTCCGGCGCTAACAGTTCATGAGCATGCTCCCCCGCCCCCTGTCAACACTCGCGACACATGAGTGGCCAGCCTAAACAACAATAAACGCTGCTTGGCAACCGTGTGTGGCGGCAAAGTACAAACAAATGTTGAAAGGAGAGATTTAGTTTTGCCGGTATTCAACTTATTTTACCAGTCATAGTCCGGTAATGATTTGCACTCTAAGAAGAATCCTTCACAGACATGGCGTCAAAAAGGAGTAATGTGTGGAAATATTTTGACCAGGTTAGTGAGTGCGGTGTAGAGGTCAAACTATGCCAAATTAAACTTATATATACATACTATACCTTGCTATACCCGCAACCTCCGTTCCAGCTGAGAGGGTCTGCTCTACAGCTGGCCTGATTGTGAATCGCCTCAGCACCACATCTCCCCTGAGCATGTAGACATGCTCATATTTTTAAACAAGAATGAGTAGCCTATTGAATAGCTGCATTCTGTGCTTAGGCCCTGTTGTAGGTTTTGATGTTTTAAGCATGAAAGCTGTAGGCCTTCTGTCAAACTGTGATCACCAGTTCAATACATTTGACAAATTCAACTTGTTTTCTATACTTATTTGAACATGTATTTCTTTATTTTTTTGACCCAATTTTTTTTTATATAGGATATGTACATTCCGGTTAACCGTTTTTTGGGGGATCGAATATTCGAATATACATTTGCTTTCAAATTCCCATCCCTAGTGATTTCAATGCACACAACAGTCTATGGGGCAGCAACCATGCAGACAGTAATGGAAATATAATGGAAGAAAAGCTGGAGGAAAGAACACTAGTATGCCTTAATGATGGACATGGCACAAGAGTAGATGTACACAGGGGGAAAGTTTCGTGCCTGGATCTGACATTCGTGTCAAACTGTTTGGTTCATACATGTGAATGGTTTGTTTTGAATAACGCCACTGTAGGAAGTGACCATTATCCAGTGCTTACTAAAATGAATAATAATGTATACAGTGGGGCAAAAAAGGATTTAGTCAGCCACCAATTGTGCAAGTTCTCCCACTTAAAAAGATGAGAGGCCTGTCATTTTCATCCTAGGTACACTTCAACTATGAGAGACAAAATGGGGGGAAAGAATCCAGGAAATCACATTGTAGGATTTTTAATGAATTAATTGGTAAATTCCTTGGTAAAATAAGCATTTGGTCACCTACAAACAAACAAGATTTCTGGCTCTCACAGACCTGTAACTTCTTCTTTAAGAGCCTCCTCTGTCCTCCACTCGTTAACTGTATTAATGGCACCTGTTTGAACTCGTTATCAGTATAAAAGACACCTGTCCACAACCTCAAACAGTCACACTCCAAACTCCACTATGGCCAAGACCAAAGAGCTGTCAAAGGACACCAGAAACAAAATTGTAGACCTGCACCAGGCTGGGAAGACTGAATCTGCAATAGGTAAGCAGCTTGGTGTGAAGAAATCAACTGTGGGAGCAATTATTAGAAAATGGAAGACATACAAGACCACTGATAATCTCCCTCGATCTGGGGCTCCACGCAAGATCTCACCCCGTGGGGTCAAAATGATGACAAGAACGGTGAGCAAAGATCCCAGAACCACACCGGGGGACCTAGTCAATGACCTGCAGAGAGCTGGGACCAAAGTAACAAAGGCTACCATCAGTAACACACTACGCCGCCAGGGACTCAAAACCCTGCAGTGCCAGACGTGTCCCCCTGCTCAAGCCAGTACATGTCCAGGCCCGTCTGAAGTTTGCTAGAGAGCATTTAGATGATCCAGAAGAGGATTGGGAGAATGTCATATGGTCAGATAAAACCAAATTAGAACTTTTTGGTAAAAACTCAACTCGACGTGTTTGGAGGAGAAAGATTGCTGAGTTGCATCCAAAGAACACCTACTGTGAAACATGGGGCTGGGACCATCATGCTTTGGGGCTGTTTTTCTGCAAAGGGACCAGGGCTGAAGTCGAATAGTCCATTTAGCTTAGGAACCTTCCTAAAGGAGTGAAATGACCCGGAAGTCCCTCAGTGGCAGCCATGATAAGTGCCGTTCGAATTCTCTAGAATGATGAGAATGATAGGAAAGGAGGTTTCAAACTTCCTTTATAACCTCCTTTAGCTTAGGAACCACTGGACCTCCCTAACTGGCAGGAGAAGCGAAAATGCTGCCCCACAATGCCTTGCAGCCGCAGCATTTGCCGTCACTCAACAGTCGGCCGTTCACGGAAACAACCGATTATGACCGAGAAATGATATCATGAAAGTTACGGTGCTTATTAAGCATTTTAAAACATAGGTGGTACGTTGCCAAAGTGCTTTGTTTTGAACGTTCATCAGTATTATAATCAAAAAGAGAAATATGAACGTTAGTTTTCACTGAAATGATCAAATAAAGTCAACATTTCAGTCTTTACTGAGCTGTGTGGGGTTTGTTCAACTTTTAAAAGACGTTTGAATGGTGATATACACAGTGATAGATAGAGATTTTGAGTGACAACCTCCTTCCATCAGCAAGAGCATTGAAGATGAAACGTGGCTGGGTCATTCAGCATGACAATGATCCCAAACACACCGCCCGGGCAACGAAGGAGTGGCTTCGTAAGAAGCATTTCAAGGTCCTGGAGTGGCCTAGCCAGTCTCCAGATCTCAACCCCATAGAAAATCTTTGGAGGGAGTTGAAAGTCCGTGTTGCCCAGCGACAGCCCCAAAACATCACTGCTCTAGAGGAGATCTGCATGGAGGAATGGGCCAAAAATACCAGCAACAGTGTGTGAAGACTTACAGAAAACGTTTGACCTCTGTCATTGCCAACAAAGGCTATATAACCAAGTATTGAGATGAACTTTTGTTATTGACCAAATACTTATTTTCCACCATAATTTGCAAATAAATTCTTTACAAATCAGACACTGTGATTTTCTGGATTTCTTTTTTCTCATTTTGTCTCTCATAGTTGAGGTATACCTAGGATGAAAATTACAGGCCTCTCTCATCTTTTTAAGTGGGAGAACTTGCACAATTGGTGACTGACTAAATACTTGTTTGCCCCACTGTATATGCAGGTGTAACAACCAGGTGGTGCTTTGCTAAAGCTGATTGGGGGAAATGTAGGATATGGTGTGAGGAGTCGGTACACCTGCTAACATCAGAGGGAAGCATAGAGGTAATTACAAGCCAAATAACGCAACATATACTAAATGCAGCAGAGAACAGTATACCCAAAGCAACAACCAAGGGTAGGAAGAAAGTGGTGGAATGAGGAATGCAACAGGGCTATTAAAGAGCAAAATGATGCATTTAGAGAATTAAGAAAAATATTACACAAAATAATGTTATAGAGTATCAAAGGAAAGGGCAGCTGCTCGAAGGACAATCAAATATACAAAAAAGAGAACATGGAGAGAATTGTGTTCTACCATTGGCAGAGAACCGGCATCCATTTTGGCATTAGTGGAGAAGAACCGGGCTTTTCCTTTTTTGCTATGTCGGGGGCGGGAGATTCATGTGATTGGTTGTTGGTGACGTTGACTCCCCAAGCTTCAGACACGCCCACCACCAAGCGTCAACGCACGCCGCTGTGTGCGTCGCACACTACTTTGACATGAGCTTGTCTACATACTTGAGCATAGCCAATTTAAATTAACCTTAGCGATGCATACAGTTCCTACCTTCATAATAAAATATCTCTCTAAGGATGACCTTATTTATCAACCTCAAACAGAAGCTGTTGTTGTACAGTATTATCCCACTTAACGCTTAACACGTGTCTATTTCGTTTCAACCTTTATATATACAGTCTATGATTTTAACTTGGACGCTACGATTAGCACCGATGTAGCTACCACTCGCTTACACGCTAACCCAAGCCTTAACATTCATTACGTAGCTGATTAAAATCATTAACACATAAATAAGTACTCAAATTTCACTTACCGCTAAATCGCATTCATGCACCGTCTGTTTCAACCGCAGAGTGAGTAACAATAGTCCGATATATAAGCATGAAGAACAAACAACCACGGCCGGCTTCAACTTGTATTTCCTGGATGAACTGAGCAGGTGGAGTCCCCCTGTAGATAGCTTCACGGAGCAGCTAGCAGAGAGACAAGAAGCTAGCAGCAGCAGTCACTTGACAGAGCTGTCACTCAATGTGACCACACCCTAATATATGCATAATTTTAAGGCTTAATATTAATTAAACGGATGAGTTGAGAACAAATTCACTCCAGGATCCATAGACAGGAAGGGGGAATCTAACTACTGAGAATAAATGGTTTGAAACCACGATGTAAACGTGTTTATTTCTGCTGTAAAGTTGGGCGTTTTAACATTGGGGTCTATGGAAAATGCTCCCTTCTGCAGACTGCTCCTACTGGCCACTAGATGAACTGCAGTTTGAGGCACTTCCTGATTCGCATCCCGGAAGTGGCCCAGAGTTTGCCGCTTGGTCGGGATGTTGCCAGGAGTTCAACGTAAAGACAGCCCACATTTTAGTAATGTCGTCATGACGCAGTAAATCTGGATCGTTGTTCTCTTGTTTTTAGAGATGTGGGGGGTACGGAGGAAAAGAGAGAGGGTTTTATTTCTGACACTTTGTGAGTCTCCTGACACGCCGGGGACACATGTTTATGTATAAAAGACATCCGAAAGTGCATTTTGCATGATAGGAGACCTTTAAAATAACATTTATATTATAGGTAGATGTGCCTGAATTCTCTCTTTTGTTTTCACAGTTTTTGCCACCAATGCATTGACTCTGACCACATCCTGTTTGTGAAACAGGAAACAGAGAAAGGTGTCACCTGGTTGCCTCCGTTCCTCTGCCAGTACATGAAAAGGCTCATGAAAGAAGACCCAGATAAAGCTCTATGCAGATGGCGCCTGATTATATCATATAATATAATAATATCAAATAAAGTACTTCTTAAAGGTGGGGAAGGTAATTTTGGAGAAACCAGCTCGAGTGCGCGAGAATTTGAAAATACACAACCGGAAAAAATCTGCCACTTCCTTAGAGAGCCCCTCCTCCAACACACACGAACGCGCACATGACCCATGAGGGCACGAGACAAGTTTGTGCACAGATGGAAGGCCATCCAGTTTACTTTAGCCGGCTCAGATGATTGGTCGTGCTTTTTACAGCGCCACGGCTTCCACTGATGACATGTTTTTATGGATTTTTTGTCAAAGCACTTCAGATATTCATTGCTATCGGGATGTAAGAACATTCCATGGAATATAACAAAAAGTGTATCTCGAGCCAGTTTCTCAAAGTTTACTATATTTTGTATTATTTTTTAATGTTATTATAGTTTTCTTAAAATAGTTCTCTATATGTGTTTTTGTTTTTGTTTTACTTTTATGTACGCACCATGACATCAAGTCAAATAACCAGTTTTTAGAGATGTGGGTTACGGAGGAAAAGAGAGAAGGTTTTATTTTCTGACACTTTGTCTCCTGACACCCCGGGGACACATGTTTATATCAAAGACATCAAAACGTGCATTTTGCATATTAGGTGACCTTTAAGGGCGAATTATGTGATGCTCCCCCACCCCCAGATCTCCACACAGAGCCCCCCCCCTGTTTACAATACCTACCCATCTAACAAGCTAGCTAGCAAATGTTAGCTTTCTAGCTTCTATATCGCTAGAAATGTAACCGTTATCAGATTACGTCTTTTTGATGTAACTGCAGGGAACACACTTCCTTTCCTTGTATCCTGATTATCCCGTTACATGTAATCTGTTACTCCCCACGCCTGATAGCACTTTATCATGTCCTGTATGTTGTTGCAGAACAGACATCATTTCCTTTGTTTCTCTTTGCCCACATTTTCTTTTTCACCTGGAAACATGATGAAGAGTTGACGTGTTAAGCTGCTCTCTAGTTTGAGGAAGCCTGTTGCCCCTCTTCTCCGCTCCCTCTCCCCGCTGAGGTTTGTCCTCAAAGACGAGCAGAGGGTGGAGACCATGGGGAGTGAGTTCAAATTTGAATAAGTGATAGACACACCTAGCTGGAAACATGTTGTCTGTTTGACTAAAAGAGAAGACTCCACATAGTCGGGGTCTGCTATGTTTTGACAGGTAATGATTATTATCCAAGAGCGAGTGAACTCTTTCCATCTCATTTCCTTTCATAAGATACATCTCACGGTGTGTTTGTTTGTGTTGGTAAAGTTTGTGTGCATGTGTTTTGATTGGTGGTAAGAAGTCATCTATCCATCCATCTCTCTCGCTCTCTATCTATCTATCTATCTTAGCTAGCTAACAATACCTACCGTCACACCCCTAATACCTACCCATCTAAGAAGCTACAGTGTAGTTATGCCGATGAAAATCTTAGGTCACAGGCTTCTCCAACAGAGCAACACAACACACAGATAAACAGACAAATATAGTGCAAGTAAATAGTGAATACAAAAAGAAAAATAGTTTAAAAAAGTGAAATAGTGCAATAAGAGTCTATGTGCAAGTTATTGTAATGATGTATTAGATAAATAGATAAATAATTAGTAAGTTACAAACAGATGTTATGGATGTTGTTTCAACAGTTCAGGTGTTTAACAGTCTTATGGCCTGTGGGATGAAACTGACTGAGTCTGGTGGTTTTAGTCCTGATGCTGCGGGACCGCCTGCCAGACGGCAGCAGACTGAACAGTTTGTGGCTGGGGTGATGGGGGTCTTTGTAATCCTGAGGGCTTTCTTCCTGAGCTGCTCTCTATGGAGCACCTGTAGAAGGTCAGGATCCTCTCTATGGAGCACCCGTAGGAGGTCAGGATGCTCTCTATGGAGCACCTGTAGAAGGTCAGGATCCTCTCTATGGAGCACATGTAGAAGGTCAGGATGCTCTCTATGGAGCACCTGTAGAAGGTCAGGATCCTCTCTATGGAGCACCTGTAGAAGGTCAGGATCCTCTCTATGGAGCACCTGTAGAAGGTCAGGATGCTCTCTATGGAGCACCTGAAGGTCAGGGTCCTCTCTATGGAGCACCTGAAGGTCAGGAGCCTCTCTATGGGGCACCTGAAGGAGGTCAGGATGCTCTCTATGGAGCACCTGAAGAAGGTCAGGATCCTCTCTATGGAGCACCTGTAGAAGGTCAGGGTCCTCTCTATGGAGCACCTGTAGAAGGTCAGGATCCTCTCTATGGAGCACCTGTAGAAGGTCAGGAGCCTCTCTATGGGCACCTGAAGGAGGTCAGGATGCTCTCTATGGAGCACCTGAAGAAGGTCAGGATCCTCTCTATGGAGCACCTGTAGAAGGTCAGGATCCTCTCTATGGAGCACCTGAAGGTCAGGATCCTCTCTATGGAGCACCTGTAGAGGTCAGGATCCTCTCTATGGAGCACCTGAAGGTCAGGATCTCTATGAGACTGTAGAAGGTCAGGATCCTCTCTATGGAGCACCTGTAGAAGGTCAGGATCCTCTCTATGGAGCACCTGTAGAAGGTCAGGGTCCTCTCTATGGAGCACCTGTAGAAGGTCAGCATCCTCTCTATGGAGCACCTGTAGAAGGTCAGGATCCTCTCTATGACCTAGATATGGAGCACCTGAAGGTCAGGATTCTCTCTATGGAGCACCTGTAGAAGGTCAGGATCCTCTCTATGGAGCACCTGAAGGTCAGGATGCTCTCTATGGAGCAACCTGAAGGTCAGGATCCTCTCTATGGAGCACTGTAGAAGGTCAGGATCCTCTCTATGGAGCACCTGAAGGTCAGAATGCTCTCTATGGAGCACCTGAAGGTCAGGATCCCTCTCTATGGAGCACCTGTAGAAGGTCAGGATGCTCTCTATGGTGCACCTGTAGAAGGTCAAGATCCTCTCTATGGAGCACCTGAAGGTCAGGATCCTCTCTATGGAGCACCTGTAGAAGGTCAGGATGCTCTCTATGGAGCACCTGTAGAAGGTCAGGATGCTCTCTATGGTGCACCTGTAGAAGGTCAGGATCCTCTCTATGGTGCACCTGTAGAAGGTCAGGATGCTCTCTATGGTGCACCTGTAGAAGGTCAGGATGCTCTCTATGGAGCACCTGTAGAAGGTCAGGATCCTCTCTATGGAGCACCTGTAGAAGGTCAGGATCCTCTCTATGGAGCACCTGTAGAAGGTCAGGATCCTCTCTATGGAGCACCTGTAGAAGGTCAGGATCCTCTCTATGGAGCACCTGAAGGTCAGGATCCTCTCTATGGAGCACCTGTAGAAGGTCAGGATGCTCTCTATGGAGCACCTGTAGAAGGTCAGGATCCTCTCTATGGAGCACCTGTAGAAGGTCAGGGTCCTCTCTATGGAGCACCTGTAGAAGGTCAGGATCCTCTCTATGGTGCACCTGAAGGTCAGGATCCTCTCTATGGAGCACCCGTAGGAGGTCAGGATCCTCTCTATGGAGCACCTGTAGAAGGATCCTCTCTATGGAGCACCTGTAGAAGGTCAGGATCCTCTCTATGGAGCACCTGGAGGTCAGGATCCTCTCTATGGAGCACCTGTAGGAGGTCAGGATCCTCTCTATGGAGCACCTGAAGGTCAGGGTCCTCTCTATGGAGCACCTGTAGAAGGTCAGGATCCTCTCTATGGAGCACCTGTAGAAGGTCAGGATCCTCTCTATGGTGCACCTGTAGAAGGTCAGGATGCTCTCTATGGAGCACCTGTAGAAGGTCAGGATCCTCTCTATGGTGCACCTGTAGAAGGTCAGGATCCTCTCTATGGAGCACCTGTAGAAGGTCAGGATCCTCTCTATGGAGCACCTGTTGAAGGCCAGCATCCTCTCTATGGAGCACCTGTAGAAGGTCAGCATCCTCTCTATGGAGCACCTGTTGAAGGTCAGCATCCTCTCTATGGAGCACCTGTTGAAGGCCAGCATCCTCTCTCTGGAGCACCTGTAGAAGGTCAGCATCCTCTCTATGGAGCACCTGTAGACATTCCAGAGTATCCTGGAGTCCATTTTGAACCTCCTCAGCCTGCGGAGGAAGAAGAGCCGCTGTCTAGCTTTCTTGGTGATGGTGAACAGTTATCTGATTAGAGGTCAAGTTTGTGTGCATGTTTTTTTTTTTGTGGTGTAAGAAGTCATTGTTCTGCATAAGAATTAAAAGACTTTCTGTAACGATGGAACATGTCGATACAGAATTTGAGTGCAAGTGAGGATATAGAGGCGGTTAGTAAGGAAGGTGTTTTAATCTTCATTCGATTGAGGAACAGACTGACAGAAAACCTGAGGGCAGCAGAGAGCCAACTCAAGACCCTCCTTTTAAATATGCTTTACATTTTAATTTATTTTTATCCGAAGAGTGTAGGCATGTACAAGATTGATCCACACATCACCAGAGCACTGGCATGGAGGCTGCAGTAATAAGTAGGTTTTTGGTCTCGAAAGAAAAACAAGACTCATTTTTATTCTCAAATGTGTTTGAACTCCTGAACCCGACAACTCCGCCCTCTATGTTAGAGGCAGAGCTGGAGTATGACGGGGGATCAACACCAATCTCCCGGGGGAGGTCACTGAGGTCGTCAAACAACTCCACAGTGGCAAAGCCCCGGGGGTGGATGAGATCCGCCCGGAAATGCTGAAGGCTCTGGCTGTTGAGGGACTGTCATGGTTGACACGTCTCATCAACATTGCGTGGAAGTCGGAAACAGTACCGAAGGAGTGGCAGACCGGGGTGGTGGTCCCCCTTTTTAAAAAGGGGGATCAGAGGGTGTGTGCCAATTACAGAGGCATCACACTACTCAGCCTCCCCGGGAAAGTTTACTCCAAGGTACTCGAAAGGAGGGTTCAGGCCGACTGTCAAACCTCAGATTCAGGAGGAACAATGCGGATTTCCGTCCTGTCGTGGAACGACGGATCAGCTTTTTACTTCTCGCAAGGATCCTGGAGGGGGCCTGGGAGTACGCTGATCCGGTCTACATGTGTTTTGTAGACTTGGAGAAGGCGTATGACCGGGTTCCCAGGGAGTTACTGTGGGAGGTGCTTGGCGGGAGTATGGGGTGAGGGGGGTCTCTACTTAGGGCCATCCAATCTCTGTACTCCCAAAGCGAGAGCTGTGTCCGGGTCCTCGGCAGGAAGTCGGACCCATTTCCGGTGAGGGTTGGCCTCCGCCAGGGCTGCGCTTTGTCACCAATCCTGTTTGTAATATACATGGATCGGATTTCGAGGCGTAGTCGTGGGGGGGGGGGGTCTGCAGTTCGGTGGACTAAGGATTGCACCACTGCTTTTTGCAGATGATGTGGTTCTAATGGCTTCATCGGTCTGCGACCTTCAGCACTCACTGGATCGGTTCGGAACCCGAGCGTGAAGCGGCTGGGATAAGGATCAGTACCTCCAAATCTGAGGCCATGGTTCTCAGCAGGAAACCGATGGACTGTCCACTCCAAGTAGGGAACGAGTCCTTACCCCAAGTGAAAGAGTTCAAGTATCTCGGGGTCTTGTTCTCGAGTGAGGGAACGATGGAGCGTGAGATGGGCCGGAGAATCGGAGCAGCGGGAGCGGTATTGCAGTCGCTTTACTGCACCGTTGTGACGAAAAGGGAGCTGAGCCAGAAGGCAAAGCTCTCTGTCTACCGGGCCATGTCCGTTCCTACCCTCACCTATGGTCATGAAGGATGGGTCATGACCGAAAGAACGAGATTGCGGATACAAGCGGCCGAGATGGATTTTTCTCCGCAGGGTGGCGGGCGTCTCCCGTAGGGATAAAGTGAGAAGTTCGGTCATCAGGGAGGGACTCGGTGTTGAGCCGCTCCTCCTTCGCGACGAAAGGAGCCAGTTGAGGTGGTTCGGGCACCTAGTTAGGATGCCACCTGGGCGCCTCTAGGGAGGTGTTCCAGGCACGTCCAGCTGGGAAGAGACCAAGGGTAGACCTAGGATCAGGTGGAGGGATTATATCTCTTCGCTGGCCTGGGAGCGCCTTGGGATCCCCCAGTCAGAGCTGGTTGATGTCGCCAGGGAAAATAAAGTTTGGGGCTCTCTGCTGGAACTGGCTACCCCCGAGACCGACCACGGATAAGCGGGAGAAGATGGATGGATGGATGGATGGATGGTGTTGAAGGTGAGAGTATCACTAATTATAATTCCTAGATATTCGTATTGAACCTCAGCTTCAATCTCAAATTCTACAAATATACTATAGGAGGGAAGTTCAAGGGTTTAGATTTTGCTTTCGAGAACAACATGAGCTTTGTCTGGTCAGCATTTAGTCACAGGGTATGTTTTGTGTTAAAAGCAGTCTGAGCTCACAAAGAGCCTGAGTAAACTCAGAGCGATATCTCACTCTATCGTCAGCGTAAAGGGAAACATTTGCATTTGAAACACTTTGTTTAAAGTTGATTGAGAGGTCCTAATACCCCGTTCACACCAACACGGTTCCAGGGCCGGTTCGGAGCTAGAGCCTGATAAGCACCGGTTTTTCCTGTTCCACACCGCAGCGGAGCCGGCTCTTTTCCCCCGAAAACCGGTTCTTATCAAGCACCAACAAATGGTCAGTCTAGAAGCAAGAACCGCATACGTCGCATTTTGCCTGTTAGAAAGTTCTTAACCAACAAACAACTTGATCTTAAAGGACAGGTCCTCAGTTAAGGATTATATTTGTCTTGCTTATCAATAAAAAACATCTGATTACCTATCAGAATGCTTTAGTTTTTTGCAAGTGAACTGGTGTATACGCTTACAGTTTATTAGACAGTGTTGGTGAACAGACACGTTTTAATGCATTTGACCACTTTGTCTTTCTTTTCTGTTCCATACAGTTCAGCTGGTAAAGCTCGATGCCTTTTAGAGGAGACAGAAATAAATAAAGACGGCGTTCTTCAGAGCCTGTGACTGAGACTGACGATTACAGACGTTAATAGCTGACATTTACTCTTCAGCACTCTGGAAGTAACACCAAGAAAACGAAAGAAAGTGACTCATGAAAAGTCTGTAGAGGTTCAACTTTGCCAGTTTAACTCTCAGTACATGTTCATCTGGTTGTTAACTGTCCTCACTTTCCACTCTATCATCTCTCCACAATGTTTTATCAATCAGTTTCTCTTTGTCTTCTCTCAATGTCAAGTTCTGGACGTTACAAATACCCCGCAACCAATCTATTAATTCGTCCAAGTCCTCCGAAACAAACATATTTTATTACTTCTGTATTTATCCAGCCCAGTGACATAATCCCTTGCCAGCACCTGCAATCTATCACTTAAACACACAATTATTTACAAGTAACACACCAGTATCTCCTCTCCGCCAGGTTCACTTTTTATCTCTACCTTCTTTTAAGCTGTATGGATAAGCTGAGATTATAATGTCCTCATTGCTTTTGGAAGAGATAACGCCACTTAATTCACTTTATGCCTCGTCTTCTCAAGGGCGCTTTAACATTGCCTTGTTTTGTGTTCAGTTAGAGAGCGAAGTTGATACGAGGAGTGAAGCAGGTAGGACCCAAACGCAGATAACACTGATAATACCTTTATTTCAAGGGCTCTTATCCAACATATCACATGGATAAACAAAACACTCATATCACATGGACAACAAAAACTAGACACACCAGGGAAACTAACGACAGGAGGAAAAACACAGGGAGAAGGACCAGACAATAAACCAGGAGGAAAACATGACCGGGGAGAAACAGCAAAACATCCAAACCTGGACATAAAAACGTGACATAACATGAATATCGTGACAGAAGTGCCATCACTTTGCATGGCGTCACCAGTGGCGTTTCTCTATGTACAAAAGTGGTGGGGCACAAAAAACGATGTCTATATATAAGCTTCTGCAGTGAGGTTCATGGCTGGTGAGGCTCTGACTCTTCAGGTTTACAAATATTATATTTTGACCTAAATCAAAATATAATATTATTTTCAAAAGCTTTTTTAGTCTGATGCTTCAATTAATTTTAAACAGACAGTTTCAACAGAAGGATACCCAAAAAATGTAATTTTATCATCTCTTAGTGAGATCCCATTTTCAATAAAATGGTGGTCTTACCTGACTTGAAGATGAAGTCCATTTGCCTATCCTTCTGGACAAAAATATCTATTACTTTTTTGTAAAAATCCTCCTTATCTTATAGTTTCAAAAGTCTATCATAAATCTAAATGATTGATTTATGATTCGAAAATGATAAAAGTAGGGTAGACATGTGGATATTATCCGGCTGAACAAAACGTACATTTATCTAACAGCTACATTTCCCACATCTTATTTGGAGCTATTTTCTAAAATCCTATGGAGAAATCTCATTGCTTTTTTTGTGGAGGGAAGCCATGCGCAGCTTACTTCCTGGTTTTAGGACGCGTCTCTCTCCTCCTCTTCACACACCACACTTTTCGTGGCACACGTACTTACAGCCAATCAGCTCTGAAGGATGTGAGATGATGTATGGTGGGGATGGCAGCACTTTGCCCCTATGGTCATTATTTTTTTGCCACACACATTAAATAGGAAAATACTCTGAGCATGCGCAGTGTAGTTTTTACAGTCACCGTTCACTTAGACAGTAAGAGGGAGGGGCAGGATCGGGTTTTGTCCCACATGGCTCTAAACAGCTCAATAGGCACACACTGTAGACACTAATTAGAAGAACACAGACTAAAACAGCAATGAGACGAATCAGATGATTAAACATGATCTTAAAATATATTTAATGAATTTTTTATTCATTTTTTTGTAATCATTATTTTTAATACTTTCTGGTGACACTAGGTGGGGCTGTGCCACTGGAAATGGAATATAACAAATGCAAAATAAGTGATGTCAAACCAACCTGATCTCACCAGAATGCGTGACTCCACCACGACTCCTTAACACCGCATTGCGTGGTGGACTCACAAACTTTGTTACATTTACGTGTCTGCACCACGCAACAGCCCCAATGTAAAGTGAATGAGGCTCTTTTGTCGTGGTGCACACACACATTTCTACAACGTCCTGCAGTGAGCTTTTATTCTATAAAACGTTTTTTAAATCTACTTTATAGCTAGTAACTCGCGGGAGGCTTCTTTTATTTTATTTGTATTCATAATTATTTTTCGTCAGAATGTATTATGGTGCATTAGTTACGAATTTTTGTTCTCAAAAACAGTGCATTGTGGGTAATACAACTGTGATTTTTTATTAGATTAAATTAGTTTTTAAGGAAGGCCAGAGCTTCAGCTGTGTCAAATAGATTGTTCCCTTTAGTTAACGTTTTTAAAAGAACATTATATTCCGATTTGATCATGTCCCCTTTATTGTATTACGGAGAGCAATGTGAGCGTCCATTACCATTGGATAACGGAGGATTTTACCCCGGAAGTAAGTATTCTCTTTACTGTCGATGATTTTACAGTGATATCTGCATTACTCATCAACTCAAAAACACCAGATTATCCTTGTTGATTACACAACATTGATTGGTTTAAATTGTGTACAATGCTTTTGTAATTTTCCCCTTCGATTTGGAGAAACAAATATTTGTTCAGTTTAGGATGGCCGAAGACACTACACTACCCAGAATCCTCAGCTATCGTTGGGGACTACACCATGACCCTTTCTCATTTCTCTAACTCCCCTCCTCGACTTCTATTCTCGATACTTAGTCCCGCCCACAGGAGATGCGAGCGGAGGAGCCGAGGAGGGGAAGCAGCAGGCAGAGAAATGAGAACTCCTCCCCTCTGAGTGGTCATTTTAAAGAGACGTCCATTAATGATGACAGGAGGCTCAGCAGCCCTCTGTCTGATGGACAGATGTGTTCATGATGACTTATATATTTACTTTTAATTCATTCACAGTGCAGTATAATGAGACAACAGGCTACAGATGCGGACACACACACATCTATATGTGTGTGTGTCCGCATCTACGCACACACTGTACCACACACACACCCATACAGTTCCTAAAACAGGCTACAGCCGTTGTGTATTTTATTATGTGAAGCACTAAATGGTTTTAGAAAAAGAACGACTCTTTGTAGATAGCTAAAGCAAATAAAAAGAGTAGGCCTGTCATACTGAGTGATCTATATTATACACACTGCTCTGCTTTCTGCACGGACCTCACAGCTGTTCTCACTGTAAACATCGCGTCGCGATGAAAGCAGTTAATAAAATAATATCATGGGAGGGGATGCATGCAGAGCTGTCATTGGCTGTGATAAGTCCGGCCGTGCGTCACATCTCTGTTGCCGGAAATGCATCCACGAAGGAGCCGTGGAGGACCCATCAGTGTATCCTCGGTTAGAGCTCCTCCAGAGAGCCTCCTCGACGCTCGATCCTCGAAGTGCATTTAGAGAAATGAGATGACACGGAGAAAACAAGGGAACAACGATCCAGATTTGCTGCGTCGGGCAAACTCTGGGCCCTTCCGGGATGCGAATCAGGAAGTGCCTCAAACTTCAGTTCATCTAGTGGCCAGTAGGAGCAGTCTGCAGAGGGAGCAATTTCCCCCAATCAGCTTTAGCAAAGCACCACCTGGTTGTTACACCTCCTTCCTGTATATATACATTATTATTCATTTGAGTAAGCACTGGATAATGGTCACTTCCTACAGTGGAGTTATTCAAAACAAACCATTCGCATGTATGAAACAAAGTTTGACACTAATGTCAGATCCAGGCATGAGACTTTCCCCCTGTGTACATCTACTCTTGTGCCATGTCCATCATTAAGGCATACTAGTGTTCTTTCCTCCAGCATTTCTTGATTGTAGTATTTATTACATGTACAGCACTTTGGCCCGACCAAAAATCGCTTTTAAACGTGCTTTATAAATCAACTTTGATTTGATTTGACAGTACACCTCAAATACATCACTACACAACCTGTGGTATTTGAAAAAAAGGGAATGACATTTATAATATGCTGCCAAACACAACAGATATGCAGGGTTGCGAGTCTGTTTCTAAGGCCATTTTATTTTTGGTAGTCCTGATCATTTAACAAGAGAATAGGATCAAACTGTAAACATCGTAAATGTGTTCTAGATACATGAATCCTTGGTTATTTTAGACCAGAACAGACTGCTAACTCAACAGGAACTATCAAAAAACATCCCAATCAAAGTTTAAAGTCACAACATTTTATTAAACAAACATATTATTGGAGAAACTACTCGGCAGATTAATGAATAGTGAAACTCGCTCATGAAGTTTAAGGTGAATACTTTAAGAACAAGTTTTCCCCACACTCTTAACACCACTATGGTTTTAAGAGTGTGTGAACACGAAGATGTGATTTGAGAGCATCTGATCTACTGAAAGTTTTCCCACAACTCTTCACAGCAGTACGGTTTTTCTCCAGTGTGAATACGGTGATGGGTTTTGAGATGAGTTGAATGTAGTGAAAGTTGTCCCACACTCTTCACACCAGTACGGTTTTTCTCCAGTATGAATACGGTGATGTGATTTGAAAGCATCTGATGTAGTGAACATTTTTCCCACACTCTTCACACATGTACGGTTTTTCTCCAGTGTGAATACGGTGATGTTTTTTGAGAGCACTTGATTGAGTGAACATTTTCCCACACTCTTCACACCAGTACGGTTTTTTCTCCAGTGTGATACGGTGATGTGATTTGAGATCACTTGATGTTGTGAACATTTTCCCACACTCTTCACACCAGTACGGTTTTTCTCCAGTATGAATATGTTGATGTTTTTTGAGAGCACCTGATGTAGGGAAAGTTGTCCCACACTCTTCACAGCTGTAAGGTTTTTCTCCAGTATGAATAAATTGATGTGATTTGAGATTACCTGATTGAGTGAAAGTTGTCCCACACTCTTCACACCTGTAAGGTTTTTCTCCAGTATGAATAAGTTGATGTGATTTGAGAGTACCTGATGTAGTGAAAGTTGTCCCACATTCTTCACAGCTGTAAGGTTTTTCTCCAGTAATGAATACGTTGATGTGATTTGAGATGACCTGATTGAGTGAACGTTTTCCCACACTGTTCACACCAGTAACGGTTTTTCTCCAGTGTGAATAAGTTGATGTGATTTGAGATGACCTGATTGAGTGAACGTTTTCCCACACTCTTCACACCTGTAAGATTTTTTTTCCCATGTGAATACGCAGGTTTCTCTTTCCAGATGTTGTAAAGGATTTGTCACATTGCTGACCGCTGTGACGTCTCTCTCTTCCTTTTGTTTTCTAGAACAGACGACAGAGAAAGAGAGAAAGTCAATCTAAAAAGCATAAATACACAAGTTAACACAATAAAAGTCACTTAATATAAACCTTGAGTTAACAAAATACTACTTATCAAATGTTTGGTATATACTTTGGTTAGAATATTACTGTATCAAATATAATACAAATATAATAAACACAGAGGTGGGGGACTCGAGTCACATGACTTGACTCGCATATTTTTTGACTTGAGACTTGCTTGACTAACATTGATAAAAGACTCGACTTGACTTCGTATTCATGACTTGAGACTTGACTTAGGCGTGAGACAGATGACTCGAAAGGACTTTACTTTTTAAAATAAAATATTTGCATTGTACGAATCCCCTAGAGGGAAATGAAAAAAAAAAAGAGAAAGTATCTCGTTCGCAGGAGAAAGTAGGAAGTGGAGCGCACAGGAGACAGCCGTTTCATTGCAGACTGTATGTTTATGTGGGGAAATACATACATTATTTGAGATACATTTCAAACACGGACTTCATTTTAGGGACATTTCGACCAGGGGTGTAGAGTTATTTGTTCAAGCACCGGATCGGCAAAACAGGAGAGTCTGTGAACCAGTCTGCCTTGACCTATGTATTCATGTCTGTGACTCAGTATCTGCTGCCCACAGCTGTTTTATAGAAGAAAAACCTCCTTCACTTCATGAAATCTCTGCTGCACCAGGAGGCAGTAACGTGTAACTCAGCAGCATCTCAGAAGAGCAGCACCAGCTGCAAAGAGCTGTGCCTTCACTGTGTTTACCTTCATTAGAACAGCTAACGAGCAACCGCAGGCTGCTACGTTTTAACCACACGCACCTCTATACACACACACTGCCCAATTATTCCCCCTATTTACCGTTTTAAGATTTCAGAGCCCCACTCTCCATTGTTGTTAATGTTGAAAATAAAACCCTAGTTTTCATAACCACTGTCTTTTAACTGATTTAAATGCGGAAACTGGGGTTATTCATCAGGATTTCGTAGGACTTGAATTGCTTGACTCTCACCCCAGTAACTTGAGACTTGCACATGTATGACTTACTCCCACCTCTGGTATACAGGAGACAGAGGGAGACCGCATCCCGTCACTGCGAGTCTCAGTATGCTCCGTTCGTCTTGTCTTAGTTTTTTTGGTCTAATTATTGTCTAAACTTTGTTGTGTCTGTATGAAACGTCATTTTGAGAGACCATGCTTTTGATCCTGTGGATTACATTTGCCTTCTGCAGACCATGTCTGGCACGGTGTACCGATACTTGAAAGGTACCGCGATACCCTGCTGTTAAAAACGGTACGATTCCTCCGTTTCATTAGTATCGGTACTTTAAGAATGACGGGGAAAAGTACTCCGGTGAGAAAGCGCCACTCCCTGCACTGCAGCCGTGCCTCGCTGAAGTCTCGCCCTCTCAAGCACGTTCCAAGTCCCTCCCCTCTCTCGTGCACGCATTAGCTGCCAGAGCATGTGAGAAAACGAGAAGCATGGCTGCAAGTGGGAGTGCAGCTGCCGCTGCGACTCGGCTTGTTGACAAAAAAGACGCCAGAAGCAAAATTTGGAAGTATCTCTGACAGTGAGGGCAAGCCTACGGACACCACGAGGCCTGTCTGTGAGAAATGTTTTAGATCCCTGCAAACCAAGGGAGCCAACACATCAGACTTGGCTAAGCACCCACCGACCGGCATCCAGAGCTGTTTAAAGAATTTAAAGATAGACAGGTTAGCGAATGTGATAGATAACATAATTACATCATGCTCAAGCCCATAGCCTAAAATCTAAGTCAAACAAGTGTAATTTCTTTTGTGACAAACGAACATTTTCGTAGTTTGACGAGGCAATTAATGGCAATGATAACCGTCTAATATGGCTATCTTTTTAGCTAACTTATCAATGTGGCTAACATCTGCAATGTACATTTTGTCAATAATTATTTATATTACTGTACTATTACATGTTAATATAATATAAAAAACAATTATATTTTATAAAACAAATAAGTTGTTTGAGCTGATGCTTAATTTTATTTAATACGAATTCTTGTCATTTATTTTGTTTATTGTTCTCATTGTTTAAAAGTGTGTTATGGTTATGGTTCTGGTGTGAAATAAAGCACAATAATTACATTTAAGACTGTTTTCCCCTTTTTTAAGAAAAGTATCGAAAAAGAATCGGAATCGCAACTCTTGACTTGGCATCGGTATCGAAACCAAAATGTTGGTATCGTGACAACACTAGATCATACTCAGTAAAATGTCAAACCTGCAATCCCAACGTAGAAATTCTCGCATGAACATTAAGACCCTTTTTATCTCCCTAGAGAATTCGGGTGTATTTTACTGTTTGTTGTTTACGTGCCTCCCAGCGGCAGAGGACACTGTGTTCACGAGCTACAACTCAGCCACCGATGCACCGGCAATAGTGCTCTGGGACATGAAGCAATGTCGCCTGGAGACTGGTTTCCAGCTGTATGTTAGGGATCACAGCAGGAAAGACAATATCCTGGACAAATGCTTTGTTAATGATAAAGGAGCAAAAGAGGTTTCTCAATACTCAAATTTCCCCTCCTCGACTCCTATCCTCAATACTTAGTCCCGCCACATGAGATGCGAGCGGAGGACTGAGGAGGGGAACCGAGGAGAGAGGAGGAATCAGCAGGCGGTTAGAGAAATGAGAACTCCTCTCCTCTCCTCTGAACGGTCATTTTAAAGAGACGCCATTAATGATGACAGGAGGCACAGCAGCCCTCTGTCTGATGGACAGATGTGTTCATGATGACACACACACACACACATATATATTAGGGCTGTCAAGTTAACGCAAAAAAAAATTAACGCCACTAATTATTTTAACGCGATTAACGCATGTGGTATTTTTTTCCTCGCCCGCCCCGTAGTTTCAGAGCGCATCGAGTTTTAAAATACATCTACAAGCTGATGCTGACAGCCCCGCTCCTGCCGCCCGCTTGTGGCAGACCACACTTCCACGCTCACCGGCAGGCACCGACTGGCCTATTGGGAGGACCGGGAGGTGTGTGTATGTGTGGCCCGAGCGAGTGAGAGAGAGACCTTACGTGCCATTGTTGTTGTTAGCATCTGGTGCTAGCTAGCTGCGCTAACGGATATAAGGAGCTGTTTAAATTAAAACAGAGGAGCGAAATTTCGCCACAACTGCGCCGAGCACTTGACTTTATGCAGGAAGCCAGACAGCGGGACATTGTACGAAAAGTCAGCACACGTTAAAATAATTAGTGGCGTTAATTTTTTTGTGCGTTAACGCGTTATTAACACGTTAACGCACAACACAGCCCTAATATATATATATATATATATTACATACATTGTTACGGTTGCTGTTTCTTGTCTGCTCATTAATCTGCCTGTGAGTGTTTTCAGCTGTGTGTTTAATATGTAAATAGCTGAGCAGTAGCCCTGACGTCATTGGCTGCCCATCCTCTGGTCCGCCTCCGAAGATCGTGATTGGGACACGCCGGA
>JAMFTG010000586.1:0-5000 GCA_023974075.1 Chaenocephalus aceratus
CGAGAACAAATGCCAGACGCATAATCGAGCCTCTTTCTTCCTTTAACACGTCCGTCTATCTCTGTATATTTAAGTATGGCGATTCCATTTGTTTTCAGTAACGATAGGGGTATCTTTACCGTCTTTTAGACGCTTCTTATGAGACTTGTGTTTTGTTTTGGTAAAAATGGTTCATACCGTCAGTTAGCTGAGTTTCTTTCCGTTAATCTGGTATGACACATTCAAAGGTTTTTAAATATTAAGAAGCCCTGAGACACAGTTTCGTGAAAAAACTGCCCGCCGCACCCGGATTAGGGTCCTCTCGGGCTCAACAGGTTAACGTGGTTTTTTGCATTATTATTACATGTCTTTTGTTAGACGCTTTTATCCAAAGACTTACATACAACCGTGTTCTACTCTTGGAGCGTCTAAGGTAGTGATGGCAGTTTGACACGGAAGCTTCGAACGGAGCTTCAACCCTGGACTTCCTATTCCATAGAAGCAGTGCTTCGAAGCGTGCTTCAAATCACGTGACATGTGACGTCCGAAGCAGCAACTGCTTCATTTCCTGAATGAATAACTTGACTGGTTCGCGGTACATTCATACGATACAATGCACTGCCTCGTCTCGATTCTGACAGGTGACAGGTTGAAACAGTTTCAAATTTGAGCGCTTCAACACTTTATGACTGCTTTAAACAATGCGCAATGTGTGGGTTGTTGTTGTATTTTGCATTGTTGCTGTTGAGTTGTTGTTGGTATTGCATTTGAATTGTAGTAGGCTATCATTATACAGTAGAGCAAGCCTGGAAGAAAGATAGGTCGTTCTGGCTCGGGAAACACTTCGAAATGTGGAGAAGTTGTGAACAAAAAGACAATTATCAGTAATATAAAAACACTTCAATATTTTAAGGAATAGATAGCCCAGTGGGTCGAGTCGGTGGCCCGAATGCGGCGATGTCCTCCGCGCAGCTGGTTCAAAGCCCGGAATGGATATATTTTAATCTTTGCTTTTCAACTTTAATAACTGATAAAAGGCCCTCTCCTCCCAAAGAAATGTCCAGCACTCTCTAGTCTCTTCTCGATAACCCAATACACACCATTATCAATCTTTAATTGCAAATAGAACATGATATTCAGTCTTAGTGTGTGATGTGTGCATCGAATATTTTTCAAGGCAAAGATACGTTAAACCCACTGCAGCCTTGCACTTCGCCAGCAGAGGTCGCTGTAACTGAAGCTTCGAGAAATTAACCTATTTCCGACACAATTGTCCAAGTGGTTCGACGCTTCATTCAAAGCTTCATTTTGCCATCACTATGTGCAAGTACGTATTGTATGTATGTATATTAGTGTGAAGAAGACGCCTTCATCACAGTTGGCATAGGGGCATGGTAAAAGGCACACTGATGGAAACATATTAATAACTTAGCTGGACTTTGGTAAAATAAAACCCAAGTCATTATTTGTTCAAGACAGCTTTATTTGATTATTATTAATGTAGTGAAACATGGGCTTGAGCTCCACTGAGGATCTTTGTCATTCTGACAGGGAGGCAAACTGCAGTTATTACACTTCGCGTTTTGAAATATGTATAACTCTGTTAATATAAAACCCACACTGCTCAAACTTCCTTACTTTTCCTAAAATTGTTTTTTTTTTTTTTCATCAACATAAATATAAATCTCACGTACCCCCTGCAGTACTCCAACGTACCCCTAGGGGTCCGTGTACCCCCATTTGAGAACCACTGGTTTAAGGCTTCTGTGGTCAGACATGTAGAAAATGTTGACCTATTTAATTTATTGTGTTATAGTTAATAATTTGAATATGTTTGTAGGTGATAAGAATAACAGTAATTAAGGGTATAAATAGTGGATTGTCCTATGGGGAGGGGCTTAACATATATACATATATGTTTTGGAGTTAGTCTGACTGGCTGTAGAGCAGAGAGGTAAGTTATATTTCTTCGACCTGTACATATATTGAGGTTTGTGTTTCTGTCTATTCTGGACTGTAGATCCGTGTTACTTTGTGTTCTTGCAGCTAGTGATGGTGACATGAAGCCTTATGAAGCTTTGAAGCTTTCCAACGAATTGGTTCGCAAAAAGCTTCATCTCATGAGGCTTCATCATGGGCTTCATTTGAACACAAACCCCCTGTTGGTCAAAGTGTGTCAAACAGGCAGATTGGACATCTCAACAGTGTGCTCTATCTCAGTGTTTCTCAAACTTTTTCATACCAAGGACCACTTAACCAATACAAAAACACTCGCGGACCACCTAACTCCACAAACATCAAAAGACACATAGTTTTTCTAGAACAGATTACAAATCGCCTGAAAATGGTACAAACAAGTAGAAACATGTGTGATGAAGGTGTTGGGCTGGGCTATATCATGCAATCGAAAGTGAAACTTAACCTCGCTCCATTGCGGAGATATTCCCGTGAGAGTGCGGAAAACTTACATTTATTTATTTAAAATGTGAAATGTTACCAATATAGTCACGGACCACTAGGGGGCGCTCACCGACCACCAGTGGTCCGCGGACCACACTTTGAGAAGCACTGCTCTATCTCATACCGAGTTCCCAACGAGTAAAGCCTTAGAATAACTCTAAACAACGAACATTAAATCATATTTTCATGTTAACAATATTGTATTTATTCCAGTTGAACGATTGTGATTGAAAAGCCTAAGGAGGCTGGTAAACATTGCAAAGAGGGATTTGTATTCCTTAATAATATTCATAAACTTGTTGTAGCCGGAGAAAGGCTAAACCATATCAAAGAATACATGTATTAACTACATTATCTCATTTAGCTGTAGCTTTTATAAACAACAAAAAATACGTATTGTTCAGTCGTTGAACCAGGGACCCTGCGGTCATGAGTCAACTGCTTTCCAGCTGAGCCACAGCACACACACTAAAGCTCCCTGAAAACACTGTAACATATTTAGTCCTGGATTTATTTATTTATGTTTTTATTCCTACATTTATGTATGCTTTTATTTATACTTTTGACATGTTCCGACCTCTATATGAGTGAGGGTCTGAGCTCTCTTGATTCCATCGTGTCACCGGGCCCGGGTACAGGAGGGGTAATATGGTTCTTAGTATACACCCATGGGTATTATGAGCGTTGTGGTTCAACGGTTCAACCGATCTGAATCGCTTCCTGAAGCAGTCACGTGGTATCGACAGGCAGCGAGGCTTCGTTTGTCATCGATGACGTCACTGTCCCAAAATGATACAAGCCTCGATACAGTGCTTCACAAAAAGCTTCGGGGATTACTCGACACACGCTCCGAAGCCGCGGCGCAATACGTAACGTCACTAAATACATATATTGAGGTTTGTGTTTCTGTCTCTTCTGGACTGTGGATCCTCGTTACTTTGTGTTCTGTCTGCATTGTGGCTGTTAATAAAAGCACTTATTGATACTTTTTTTGTGACTCTAGCCATCTTATTTAATTCCTAGTTTTTTTTCATCGGCCCTTTTTGTAACAATCAAATCAAGTTTTATTTATATAGCACATTTATAAACGATTTGTGGTGGAGCCAAAGTGCTGTACATAAAATAAAGATAGCCTACAGTAGAGACACTTTGCAGCAAATACAAGACCCTCTGTCCTTAGACCCCTGTCCTTAGACCCTCTATCCTTAGACCCTCTGTCCTTAGACCCTCTATCCTTAGACCCTCTGTCCTTAGACCCTCTGTCCTTAGACCCTCTGTCCTTAGACCCTCTGTCCTTAGACCCTCTATCCTTAGACCCTCTGTCCTCAGACCCTCTGTCCTTAGACCCTCTATCCTTAGACCCTCTGTCATTAGACCCTCTATCCTTAGACCCTCTGTCATTAGACCCTCTGTCCTTAGACCCTCTATCCTTAGACCCTCTGTCCTTAGACCCTCTGTCCTTAGACCCTCTATCCTTAGACCCTCTGTCCTTAGACCCTCTATCCTTAGACCCTCTGTCCTTAGACCCTCTGTCCTTAGACCCTCTGTCCTTAGACCCTCTATCCTTAGACCCTCTGTCCTTAGACCCTCTGTCCTTAGACCCTCTGTCCTTAGACCCTCTGTCCTTAGACCCTCTATCCTTAGACCCTCTGTCCTCAGACCCTCTGTCCTTAGACCCTCTATCCTTAGACCCTCTGTCATTAGACCCTCTATCCTTAGACCCTCTGTCATTAGACCCTCTGTCCTTAGACCCTCTATCCTTAGACCCTCTGTCCTTAGACCCTCTGTCCTTAGACCCTCTATCCTTAGACCCTCTGTCCTTAGACCCTCTATCCTTAGACCCTCTGTCCTTAGACCCTCTGTCCTTAGACCCTCTGTCCTTAGACCCTCTATCCTTAGACCCTCTGTCCTTAGACCCTCTGTCCTTAGACCCTCTATCCTTAGACCCTCTGTCCTTAGACCCTCTATCCTTAGACCCTCTGTCCTTAGACCCTCTGTCCTTAGACCCTCTGTCCTTAGACCCTCACATCGTACAAGGAAAGACTTCCAGGGAAAACCCACAGTTTAAGGGAGCATGGGAGAAACCTCAGGGAGAGCAGCAGAGGAGGGATCCCTCTCCCGGGACGGACAGACGTGATTACACACAATGTGTAATCGTTTCTAAAACATAGTAAGCATTCCTTCTTATCCAAGATGACCCTGTCTGCTTTCATACTGTGTGTTCACAATTGTTTCCTCTATTGTGAATAGAATAAGTACATGTACAGGTTGGAAACGATATATATTCCAGACACTGATGAGTGTTTCTGCAGATCCCATTCGTCTCAGCCTCACTGTCTTTGTAGCCTGAAGGTTCGCTGAAGTCCCTCCTGCCAGGTGAACGAATCCCTCTGTCCTCCACACAGACAGCTTTATTATAAACCAGGGAGCTGTTTGAGGATAAGCCGGCTGCACATCATGACTTTGTATGCTGGCTAAGACCTCCCTGACACCCTGAGAAATAAAACATGATGCCTGGGTCCTGAAAGCACCATCTCTACATGCGACCAGCACCAATGACA
>JAMFTG010000586.1:10000-121656 GCA_023974075.1 Chaenocephalus aceratus
AACAATCAGGGGCGGGGCTGACGCTGATGAGCACAGGAGACACACAAGGAGTGACAGGTGAACACAATCAGGAAATTAGACACACCAGGGAAACTAACGACAGACATGAAAACACAGGGAAAAGAGACCAGACAATACACAGGGAGGAAACATGACAAGGAGAACGGAAAAAACACCCACACCTAGACATAGAAACGTGACATGACAAAATAATCCTGACACTGATCAGCTGGTACAGTAAAGTGAAGTGAAGTAACACCACACTGCAAGAGATCCCATTAATGTGGGTCATCAACATCACAACATGCGGCTCTGCATGACTAATTCAAGATTTGCATTTATTTGCAAACGTGTGCATTTTTTCACCCAGCCTGCTTCAACAGCACACAGTCAGACGTAGGTTGTTTCTCTTCTAAATGAATGTCTGGCTCATGTTTTTTTAATGTATGGCATATGGTATGAAGAATTTCCCAAAACCTCATGTATTTCTTTGTTTGTGATGTTTGTCTGTGGGTTTGATACATCCATCCATCCATCCATCCATCTTCTCCCGCTTATCCGTGGTCGGGTCTCGGGGGTATCAGTTCCAGCAGAGAGCCCCAAACTTTCTTTTCCCTGGCGACATCAACCAGCTCTGACTGGGGGGTCTCAAGGCGCTCCCAGGCCAGCGAATAGATATAATCCCTCCACCTGGTCCTAGGTCTACCCCTTGGTCTCTTCCCAGCTGGACGTGCCTGGAACACCTCCCTAGGGAGGCGCCCAGGTGGCATCCTTACTAGGTGCCCGAACCACCTCAACTGGCTCCTTTCGACGTGAAGGTTCGATACATATATTATTGCATTCTGACATTGGAGATTCATTTTAAATCTCCCAGCAGTCACAGTGGATATTATTGTTGACGTATATTAAAACATAAAATATGAAAAAAGACACCTGGAAAGAAATTGTATGAAACTCGAGTTTAGTTACAGAAAATAACACCCAATAAAATCAATGGAGATGCATTGTTTTCTAACCCTAACCCTAACCCTAACCCTAACCCATCCTTCTGTCTTTCAATAATACAGAAAACATAGACTTTAAATTATCTTGGCAACCAAATCCAATTTATACTTATTTAGTAAACTTCGTTAGATCCTCTGAGTTGTCTGTTAAAACGTGCTATAGAAGTACATGCTGTATGAGCTGGAGAAGAAGCATTGATTGCTAAGAGCAGTGGTGTGTGTGTTGATGTGTGTGAAAGGTTATCTGCTACAGTTGTAATGAACCTCATTGTGGAGGAAACTCACACAGTCAAAGGTTCTGACTGCACGGGTGGTTTCCCATGTCAAATCTGATCAGCCTCGCATCTTGGTAGACCTTTTAACCAGTTTACAGAGAGTCAAATCTACATATTGGGGATGGGCGTGAACATCTGCAGACACAGGAGATGTCTCTCACATCTGTGGAGCTTAGAAGCTACCGTTCTCACAGACGTAAACCCCCCCCCCCCCCCTGTGCCCACCAGGTCAGGCCATAAAACCTAGTATCAACATACAACTGCATTAACACATTCCTTACGGGAGATTCGAAGCAGGGTTGGTCGTAAATGTCAACACACAGAATAGGTTAAATGTCTAGGAGTAAAGATAAAATTAATCCCTAACACTCGTGTTTTTCATTGTTTGTGATCTTTGTTATTGGGTTCAATACATATATTATTGAATGTTGACGATGTAGATGCATTTTAAATCTCCCAGCAGTCACAGTGGATATTATTGTTGATGACTATTAAAACATATGGGAAAAAAGACACGTGGAAAGAAATTTCAGTTACAGAAGAAAATCAATTGAGATGCATTCTTTTCTAACCCTAACCCATCCTTTAGTTTCTCAATAATACAGAAAACATAGACTTTAAATTATCTTGGCAACCGTGTCCAATGTTTACTTATTTACTCAACTTTGTTAGATCTTGTGAGGTGTCTGTTAAAAACGTTCTATAGAAGTAAATATGAGCTGGAGAAGAAGCATTGATTGCTTGACAGTGGTGTGTCTGTTGATGTGTATGAGAGGTTATCTGCTTCAGGTGTAATGAACCTCTGTGTGGTTGCTCTTGTGCAACCCATATTCACTTTGTATACCATCTCGCTGTACCCTAATGCGCACACACACACGGGCCTCCATTATGTGTGTTGAGGTGCAGTATATGATAACCTCACCGTGTTCAAACTGACCCTCTCTGCTCCCTAGATTGGTTATTGATCCTGCTTTCTTTACGCATACTGCCACGTGCACTCTTTCCTCTAGCCCAGTCTTTTATGTGGAGACAGTGTGCAGTCTCTCGTTGCATGAAAAATGCTGAACGAGATGAGCCATGTCACCTTCCCCGGCTTGTCCTCCCCATAAATAATGATCATTTCAAAGGCTTTGTCAATTTAGCTTCGTCGAGCAATATTTTCGAGAGCGTTTATTTTTCCAATTCAAAAGATCCTCATATTTCATTATCTCAAGCGACATTTGGTCTTTCTTGGCTCAGAAAGAGATTGCAGGGACACAAGGCTGTAATCCACGACAAACCGAAACCCAATCAATAGATATGATAAAGAGACTCAAATCAATCAATACCACTTTTCCTCGACATCAAACAGAACATAGGAGCGGTGTACGATGGATTACCTCATACTTCATCTTAAAGGGGCCTTATTTTGCTCATTTTCAGGTGTATATCAGTGCAGTATGTAGTGTATCTACTTTAAAGAGTCCTCTCCTGCTGATGTTCAGGTGTATATCAGTATGTAGTGTCTCTACTTTAAAGAGTCCTCTCCTGCTGATGTTCAGGTGTATATCAGTATGTAGTGTCTCTACTTTAAAGAGTCCTCTCCTGCTGATGTTCAGGTGTATATCAGTATGTAGTGTATCTACTTTAAAGAGTCCTCTCCTGCTGATGTTCAGGTGTATATCAGTATGTAGTGTCTCTACTTTAAAGAGTCCTCTCCTGCTGATGTTCAGGTGTATATCAGTATGTAGTGTCTCTACTTTAAAGAGTCCTCTCCTGATGATGTTCAGGTGTATATCAGTATGTAGTGTCTCTACTTTAAAGAGTCCTCTCCTGCTGATGTTCAGGTGTATATCAGTATGTAGTGTCTCTACTTTAAAGAGTCCTCTCCTGCTGATGTTCAGGTGTATATCAGTATGTAGTGTCTCTACTTTAAAGAGTCCTCTCCTGCTGATGTTCAGGTGTATATCAGTATGTAGTGTCTCTACTTTAAAAGAGTCCTCTAAATGAAATTCATTAATGAAACTTATAATGTGCCGTTCTTTGTTTTACGAAGCCTCGGTGATGTTACACTACATTACAAGAATGGCACACTTTGTTTATCACTTCCGACTTTAATTATAACATGCTATCTGTTATTATCATGCAACAGCTTTCTCCAGTGCTACCCTTTAATGGAGTGCAGCTCTTTTGTGTTTTCTCCCTCTAATGACTGTGTCTCTACTTAAAATGAGATTGCATGTGTGGGAGTATTATTGCATTTCCATATCACTCTGCCGCACTGTAGTCACAGCATGCATTAGAATAAGGGAGGCAATTGATGGTGATTCGATGTGAGGTGGTTCATTCTCCGGCAAATTAAGACCTTCAGAGTTTTATCACTGAAGGTATCTGGTAGCTACGCTTTGACAGTGCATGAAATGATTCATAACTTGGGATGTTGCTGCTCCCTGAGAGCTCGAGGCATGCTTTCGCCTCACTGTTGAGGTTTTTTGGATTTCGTTCTCGGATAATGAGTGGACACAGATATTAGCGAGGCTTACGGTACGTCCACACAGCAGCTTTTCAAAAATCTTGAACATCTTGGAGCTGGGCGTGTCTGACAGCTTGGGGATTTTTTGCGAGCAATGCGACCAACAACCAATCAGATGAATCTCCCGCCCCCGACATACAAAGCAAAAAACCCCGGGGATTTAATGCGAGCAATATATATATATATAAACTCCCCAAACAGGCGAAAACCTACCAGTTCCACCCACTGCCTCTGCCACCTCCCTCCATGCCTGGTTCCTCCGGTTTGTATCCCGTTAATAGTTCTGGTCGTAAAGAACCGGGTGATTTGCTCCCGTAACTTCTCGTTTGGAATATGAGGAAATGAACTGCGGTCTGGCTCTCCCTGCTTACACGCGGTTTGATTGGCTAGCGCTTCTACTGTCAGATTTACATAAACGTGTTTGATTGGCTGACGCTTCCAGCTCAGCTTCAAAAGTTGAACATTGCTCAACTTTGGAATCCTGGAAATCTTCTCTTCGCTCCCCCACAATGCAGTTCGGCGAAAAGCGAGGCAAAGTGACGTCATCCCCATTCAAAGTCAACGGTCAGAGAAGCGGTGGAAGATTTCGTCTAAAGCTGCTGTGTGGACGTACCGTTACAGTAACACCTTGCAAGTTAGGGCGTTTTTTGGCTTTGTTTTGAGCGAAGATGCTCATATATCATTCAGCCATCTCCTCTGACAGGCAGCCAGCTGTGTGTGTGTGTGTGTGTGTGTGTTGTGTGTGTGTGTGTGTGTGTGTCAGTATGCTGTCAGAGCAGCACTTCTCTTCAATCAATCATCTCATTACCCACCCCAACATGTTGAAGAGGAGAATGACGCCGGGAATTAGATCGGGATTGGCGACTCCGGTGGAATTAGCGAGCGCTCAAAGTCCCGCGGGGATCGCCTGGCTTATTACGAAAACATAATTGGGCTGCTGTGACACTTCACGGTGGCCTCCCCTGTGTGTGTTGGCGCCTCGCTGGGATCGTCCGTGATGAGGCGAATCCTTGCCTTGTGTCTTTTTCGCTGTTGTACAACGAAATCAATGATTCGTAAACACCGCTCGCTGACCCGGAACACAGCAGTCGGCGATAGGAACCCCTGCCACGACGCTCGATATGATTATACACAGCCAAATGAGCACTGGAGTCATTCACTTCAATGAGAACACAACACACACACACACACACACACACACACACACACACACACACACACACACACACAGCTCTGACAGTGTTCAGTAATTACTTGATCTTGCACTTCACAGCCTTTAGTAACACACAGGCGGACATCCATAGGGTAAATGATAGCTATACGGCACAGTGTGGAGTTTCATACTGTGCTTCGTCTCGTAGTGACTCTCAAAAGTCCTTCGCAGAGCCTAATTTACCCTAACTGACAGACCTATGCACACACACACACACACACACACACACGCACACGCACACACACACAGTCTCTCTTTCTCTCTAAGACCCTGGAGGAGCCGGGGTCTGGCCATTTCTGCTCCATGTTGAAAGGGATTAGAAAGATTTGTAAGTGCTCAAGCTGACTCCTCCATGTCAGGATTGCAGCGGTAGCTTGAGGGCAGCCGTCGGACACTTTATTTAAAACAGTGAAAGCAACTTCTTCTTCTTTTTTTCTGTCTTCCAAGCGTCCTTATTGGCCGTCCGGCTGAGGCTAATGTGAGGCGGAGACACATGCTGTCAAAAGCCGCGATACCGCCGGGCCCTGGCATTTTTCCGGCACTATACACCCACATTTGCTCAGTGGTGGATTATTTTCTCTGTTGGGTTTTGATTCTGCCGTAAAGTAGCTGCACAAAGTGGACATACTTCTTTCTTGAGGGAACTTAGCATTCATTTACACTCAAGGCATATACAAGCTTGGATAAAGTTGTACATTCAATTCTACACCGGCTGAAATAGTTGTCAAACAGCTGTGACGAAAATGCCACGGCTCCTCGAAGAAATGCTGGATGTTATGAATGAAGGAAAACTAAATAATCTATTTACAGCTGCAAAATGCAAGATTTACCCACACTGAAGCGCTCTGGTCTGCATCTAGTCTAAATGAAATGATTATATGAGAACCAAGAGAAAAGCTATTTGTTTCCCCTCCCTCTAATGGCCCTTTCCAGCCCTGTGACTACAACCTTCAATTTCATACATGGCTCTCTGCGACACAGGCACAGGTTGTCTGAACAGCTTGGGTCAGGCACATCCCATCCAGCGTTTCATTATTCATTGTTCTCATTTTCCCTGAGAGATTCATTTCTCTCAGGAAGTCATCTAGAAAGCGTTGAATGCCTATTTCCTGCCGGCCGGTGCGAGAGGGTGATTGTGGGCACAGCAGGGGTGGGGGTATGGAAATCTAGCAAATAGAGGCGATGAAAAAAAGAAATTGCTGCCTCTACACAAATTGCCTGCACTTCCCTGTTGATAGGAATCACCGCATGTTTTTGTTGACCACGGTTGTTCAATTATACATGCAGAGATATCTGAAATACCTGAGATATCTCACCCCCCCCCCATTACATCCCACCCCAGAGAAACAACTATTTTTATATTTATGAAAAGAGCCCAGCTGGTAATAATGCATTAGGTTGGTCAGCATGCTCATTGTGTGATGCCTCTCGATAGCTGAATAGCATTAGGCTGCCACTTGTGCACCCTTGTGTCCACTCAGACTGATGCATTGTGGGGACATTCAGTTGACGGGACAAAAATACATCAGCGGGCACCAAGGTGACATTAATATATAAACTCTGAATCACATAATGGTTTAGTCGATGCCACTTTTCCTTACGGCGCAGCTCGCCTGCAGGACAGAGATGCGTTATAGTAATGAGCATCTGTGTCGCGGTCGAAGTAGCTTGTAAGTATAAAGAATTACACGGGTTATATTTACTTATTGGCAATATGGTGTGAACGTAACCTGTGAGCACGAGTAACCTGGTTATAATGAGGTCGCTGCGTCTGCCTTGATCCATGCAACTGCTTTTAATGAGCATATTCGATTCATTCATTCGATTAAAACTCTGATAGAGAACCGCAGGGGCGCGTCCTAAAACCAGGAAGTGAAGTCCTTCCGGTTCCTTCGACAGAAAGCAAAGCAATGTCTCCATAGGATTTAGGAAAATAGCTGGACATCAGGTCTGTGGTTGGGAAACATTGAAGAGACGGATCACGTTTTGTTCAGCCGGATAATCTCCACACGTCTATCCTACTTTTATCATTTTCGAATCATAAATCTAGTCGCCAGAAGCTAAATGCTAACGTTATGCTATGAACGAGCTACAGCAGGGTCGCGTCTTCAACGTCACGCCGACTTCAGATCCAGATTCAAACTACAGATTCTAAACCGTATAAGTTGAAGCGTTTGTTTGAACACTCTGCAGGAGGCAGGGACTGGCTTTCAAGCAGAACAGAAACTAACTTAGAGGAGTGTTTACGTGTTCGGCGTAATGACGTACAACGACCTCCACGACTTCTGTAGTCCTGTTCAGCCACTTGGTGACAACCATCGTAGAACAAAACGTGATCCGTCTCTTCACTGCGTCTCAACCTCAGACCTTAGTTCAGATATCTTCCAAAACCCTACGGAGAGATCCCATTGGCTCTGAGACGAGGGAACAGGAAGTGGTAAAAATACTAACTTACTTCTGGGTTTTAGGACGCGTCACTGCGGTTCTCTATTGGGGCTCGAGTCGTTCACAGCTGTTGACAGTTAAGGGATGTATGAACCGTAATGCTTTTGAGAATCTCGATGCAATCATCAAGGTTAAACGATGGTCTGTCAATCCCTCAAAGTGTTGGCAATTAGCTGCTTGTTTAACCACAATCGCTTGTATCCTATACGAAAAAGGCAATGTGTGGCTTTGGAGGATTTGGAAGTATGAATATAAAGTAACAAGCTTAAGGGTAATGGTAAAAGGAATGTTTTATTTAGGCGTTTCCAGTCTTTTCAGAGAGCTTTTACATATTTTCAGCTTTCGCCCAGAGTGGAGCAGCAATGAGGCCCCGCTTACACGAGAACAACGGGTTGGATCCGCATAGTTTCTCTTGCGTATAGCCCTTTCATTTACACGAGGCCGTAACAAAACGAGAGAAACGGTCCCCACAAACGATAACGGGTCCCAAGGTGGATAGATTTGCAAACGAAACGCTGTGAGGGGTCCAACGGCTCAATCGCCTCTAGACGATCATTTCCTGAAAAAATAACGACAGCCCCGCCTCTCCCCGCCTCTCCCCGCCTCTCCCCGCCTCTTCCCGCCTCGCCCCGCCTCTCCCCGCCTCTCCCCGCCTCTCCCCGCCTCGCCCGGCCTCTCCCCGCCTCTCCCCGCCTCGCCCCGCCTCTCCCCGCCTCGCCCCGCCTCTCCCCGCCTCTCCCCGCCTCTCCCCGCCTCGCCCCGCCTCTCCCCGTTTCTCCCCGCCTCGCCCGGCCTCTCCCCGTTTCTCCCCGCCTCGCCCCGCCTCTCCCCGCCTCGCCCCGCCTCTCCCCGCCTCGCCCCGCCTCTCCCGCCTCTCCCCGCCTCGCCCCGCCTCTCCCCGCCTCTCCCCGCCTCGCCCCGCCTCTCCCCCGCCTCGCCCCGCCTCTCCCCGCCTCTCCCCGCCTCGCCCCGCCTCTCCCCGTTTCTCCCCGCCTCGCCCGGCCTCTCCCCGTTTCTCCCCGCCTCGCCCCGCCTCTCCCCGCCTCGCCCCGCCTCTCCCCGCCTCGCCCCGCCTCGCCCCGCCTCTCCCCGCCTCTCCCCGCCTCTCCCCGCCTCCCGCCTCTCCCCCCTCTCCCCGCCTCTCCCCGCCTCTCCCGGCCTCTCCCCGCCTCTCCCCGCCTCTCCCCGCCTCGCCCCGCCTCTCCCGCTCGCCCCGCCTCTCCCCGCCCCGCCCGCCTCGCCCCGCCCGCCTCGCCCCGCCTCTCCCCGCCTCTCCCCGCCCCGCCCGCCTCGCCCCGCCCGCCTCGCCCGCCTCGCCCGCCTCGCCCGCCTCGCCTCTCCTCGCCGCCTCGCCTCTCCCCGCCTCTCCCCGCCTCTCCCCGCCTCTCCCCGCCTCCCCCCACCTTTATTTGTGGCCTCACACACATCCGGTGGGGGGATCTTATACTCTCTGCTTATGGTGTATTTTATGGCGAAAGTTACAGCGCAAGTTACAGGCCCGGCATATGTACTACAGCGTCTCCAGCGTTCTCGTTGTGAACAGACCAGAGGAAACAGACGGCGTCAAATGAAACGAATACGTGTGAACGGAAGACTTTTTTGAAAACGCATACTGTGCATAAACGCAAACGTTCCCGTGTGAGCAGCACCTGAGTCCTAAAGCCAGAAAGGACTTCCTGTTACCTCGTCTCAAAGCAATGTGTGTGTAGTTGAAAGCCTGGAATGATGTGTTGGTTTGACGCATGCTGATGAGATCTTCATGTTTTGTTGAACAACATAAAATACGTCAGTGAGTGGTGTCAATATGTAGAGATTATCCGGCTGAACAAAACATGTAAGTATCATAAACGTGTGTTGGTCACAAAGCTTATTAATTTTGGAATAAAATACATTTAAACACAAGAAGAGGCTCGGACAGATAACATTAACATATCTTTTGGCCATTGGGAGTAATTTAGGGGTTAAGTATCTTTGCAAAAGGATACCTTTCAATCGGTATCGACCAATCTAACTCACAGCCACTGCCGCCCCGTGACTCTAATCACATGAAATGCTGCTGACTAATTAATAAAAGCAATGCAATTACCTTTTCATTGAGTTACGTGTAGTGAATACAGAAGTGCAGGCCATTTACATTAAGGGCAATTACAGCTTATAATTAAAATATAGACTGAGTTACAATTACTGTCGGACACGATCCAAATATAGGCCAAACTTTACGACACCAAAACCTGAGAGTGTTAACCTACTTGGGGGGTTATATGACATTTGAGAACTTTAAAAAGCGTGTCAATAAGGGAAATGCACTTAGTAGCAGAACATATCCTGGCAGCCTCTGTAACTTGGCGACTCGCTGACGTTGATTCGCTGGAACAGAGACTTCCCTTCGGCTTCACCTGCACTCAGTCGGCTCAGATTTGGTCCAAATGGATTACTAAAGGTACTCCAACCGTTTTTGCATTTTTTTTAAGTGTCAGTATAAATAAAACATTGGACGAAATAGGAGAAAAATGTGTTTTAGGGCCATTAATAGAATGGCCATTAATAGACACCATCTTCTTCTTTGATCCGCATTACGTAGTAAGTCAAACGTTCGAGTGGAATCCATTGATTTTAAGCCCTGCACTGAATCATGTGGCAGCGTGTCGGAGAGAGAGGGTGACTGCCACATGTATGTAAATGGTCTATTTGGCGCTGCTACTTTCACGGCAATTGTAAAACTTTTCCAATTTCTTCGCTGCTCGCCCCGCCTCGACCCTAGCTGACTTCAGCTGAAGCTAGTTGGAGTCCTAAGCATTCAGAGTTCGCCAAATTAAATGTTTGTACAAGCAAGGGGACACAAAGGGACGAATCGATAAATGCAAATGGTCATTTTGGGATTTAAGTCTTCTTTTAAATTAAATTAGTGAAATTGAGTTTTGAAGAAGGGGTTGGATGATATAAGTCTTTAACTCTTTCTACCCCTTTTCAGACATGTCATTTGTATCGAGTATCACATTGGGCTTTAGGTGATACAAAAAACAGGTTAGAAATACAAGCTTAGAGAAGGAGAGTAAACGGCACCTGTCTGGTAAAACAAAACAAAAGAGGCCACGAGCAAACAAAAGAAACACGATAGGGCACCTCTGACGCAGCGTCCACACGGCGGCGTGCGTTGAAGCTTGCCGGTGGGCGTGTCTGAAACTCGACCAACAACCAATCACATGAATCTCCCGCCCCGGACACACAAGCACGCGGTTTGATTGGCTAGAGCTTGTACTGGCATATGATTTGATTGGCTGGCGCTTCCGTCGAAGCTTCAAAAGTTGAACAGGGCAGAAGCGTTGAAGCTTCAACGTGCGCCGCCGTGTGGACGGGCCGTGAGAGTTAAGACATTGTCACATTGATACATGGCAGTTGTAAAGTGCTCACATATACTCGTACATATATTGAGTGCACTTGTCGTTTATGTTTGAAATACATATACATTCTAAATCTTTACTTGAACTGGGGCTTTCGTCTCCATGTGGAGGAAAATAACATGGCACTTATGTTACACTGACGGCCCCTACACACGGCGGCGTGCGTTGCCGCTTGGCGGTGGGCGTGTCTTGAGCTTGGGGAGTCAACGCGACCAACAATCAATCACATGTCCCGCCCCGGACATACAAAGCAAAGCATTCATGCTACATCCATGCTGGCTAAATGTACTGTCTATGCTTGCTAGCTGTCCATTAAAACGAAGTACACTGGATATAAACTCCCCAAACAGGCGAAAACCTACCAGTTTCCCCCACTGTCCTCTGCCCCCTCCCCCCATGCCTGGCTCCTCCGGTTTGTATCCCTGTATGTGAAGAGGGGCTGGTCATAGAGTACCGGGTGATTCCCTACCGCCACGCTCATTTTCTCCTCCATTTGTTGACATATGGGAAATAACTGCGGTCTGGCTCTCCCAACATACACGCGGTTTGATTGGCTAGTGCTTGTACTGTCAGATTTGCATACGCGGGATTCGATTGGCTGACGCCTCCGTCGAGGCGGCAAAAGTAGAACATTGCTCTACTTTTGCAGCGAGCACCGCGAGAGAAGCTACGCTTTGTTCCCACAATGCAGTTCGGCGAATCGCGACGTCACCCCATTCAAAGTGAATGGGCAGAAGCGTTGAAGCGGCAACGCACGCCGCCGTGTGTTGGGGCCGTGACAGTGAATGGCGCCCCTCCCAACTTCCCTTTGCCATCATTTCACTGGAGCAAATCAAGCCTCAGCACACACCCTTTCTGCCATTTGTGGTAAAAGAAAATGAAAGGAGAGTGATGGAGACGGAGACAAATAGCTCATACTCGAGCTGTCACACTGTAGGACATATCTTTGACTCCGTATTGATCCATCCGAGTTGAGTGACTCCGTCCACTCCCTTTGATCTACAGAACATGACACCTCCTGGACGGAAGACGGAGGTATCGCGGTGCCATCACATGTTTCAAGGTGTAGTTGTAGCCAAGGTAGTGTGGTGACTTTCGGGTAAGCGATACCTGCGAGAGCCAGCTTTCTGGTCTGTGGACGAGACAACAGCGTGGCTCTGATATCAATCAAAGTCACATTGAAAACAATCGGCTGATATGATACTCCTGCAGCCGACCGCAGGAGAGATCGGAGGAAGAGGCCTGCTGACGTGCCGATGGTCCTCAGACGTGGCGTGGGATCCATTATCGCATCTCCCCTTCAGAGGATGTCATCTGCCATTTTACACTACTCGGGGTATTGATCATTCTGCGCCACATTGAGAGGAAATTCCACCCAAGGTGACACCAGAAAACACCGGAGTGGGAGAGAGTAGGACTCGTTGTGCAAATGAGCCCTTAGATGAGTTAATTGATCCCAGGACTAAACGAATAAGAGTTTGGATGTCTCGTGTTCTCTGCCAAGTCCTAATGGCCTCATCGGTTCTGAAGCGCCATGTGAGAATGGGAGAGTCCCTGAGCTCTGGCATCCACAGAAGACAAGGTAAGTCCATTAGTAGCACGGCTTTATCTAATGGATACACTATGAAAAGGGAGGCATTGCTGAACACCAGCGTCTACAGAGAGACTGTAGCTATGGAAAACATAAAGACTTCCTCTTGCTATTACATACAATTATCCATTGAACGGCACCATCCTCTACACAGAGATCTTTATTGGCATGACTCACGCAAAACCTCGCTTTATGTTCGTCTGTTGTTACATCATCCGTTTAGGAGTCCGAATGGAAATACAGAGACGGAAATGGTTGCTTCATATCAGACAGAATTGCCGTTAGACTTTGTTTTAATCAAGACTTCCTCTTCTCGAAAAGTCAACGAAAAAGATCTCGGTCAATTCCATATGTTTCTTTTGACAGGCATTAAACACGTGCGCTTTTCATGAGGCCACCAAGAAGTCTGGTCAAACTATTTATTCAGACAACGTAATCATTCATTGTACAGCAGGGGTTCTCAAAGTGCGGCCGCGGGCCAATGGCGGCCCTCGGAAATGTTTCTTCTGGCGGCCCGCGATAGTTAATGTGACTCACTGAAAATGCATGCGTTATATTTTATCCTCCATGGTCGTATCTAGTAATAACTAGAATGGAATTTAAGAATGGTAAAACTAGCGCCCCCTGGGTTGTCATTCCTAAATTATGAATGACAGCTTGTGGAAAGTTTGCTTGACTACTGGTTGCATGGCAACTAGGCATCTCGCGAGTTGCGGTAATTGGTTGGTACAATAAAAGAAAGGATTTGTTTTGGAATTATTTTGTGTTCCGTTTTTTCTTGGGCGGCCCTCAATCCAATTATTGGGTACCTAAATTGGCCCTCACTCATCAACACTTTGAGAACCCCTGATTTACAGCATTATTATTTTATGTATTGAAAAAGGCAGAAATATTGTTGCTTTTATTCTAGGCTTCTTGAGGGACACCTTTAACTGGGGCTCTTGTGCACGGTTTGCACAGCACATTTGAGGCGTCTGATGACTTAAAGGTGGGTAGGTAAGAATGGAGAACCGGCTCGAGTGCGCTAGAATATGAAAATACACAACCGGAAAAAATCTGCCCTTTCCTTCAGACTTCCTCACAGAGCCCCTCCTCCAACACACACGAACGCGCACATGACCAATGAGGGCACGAGATCAGTTTCGTGCCCCGATGGAAGGCTGACAGGCAGGTAGGCCGTCCAGTTACTTTAGCCGGCTCAGATGATTGGTCGTGCTTTTTACAGCGCCACGGCTTCCACACATGACATTTTGTTATGTATTTAATGTCAAAGCATTTAATATATTAATTGCTATCGGGGACGTTAAGAGCATTCCATGGAATATACAAAAAGTGTTTCTGAAATAAATTACCGACACGACCCCAACTTAACATACCGTAATTTTTCGGACTATAAGCCGCGCCTTTTTTCCCATTTTTCTACCCTGCGGGCTTATATAACGGTGCGCTAATCTATGGATTTTTATAGCTAACGGCCACTAGGGGACTCCTAAATCTATGGATTGTACAGGTTAACAGTTACCACCTTTAAGTCTATGGGCTCTATGGCCGGTCCGCGCCCGCCACCTTTAAGCGGCGGGCTCCAGCAGGAAAAGCTGGAGGCCGGAAAAGAGTGAGACAGGTAGCGCGCCAAAGTAAAGTGGAACCGAGAGACAGAACGAGAGCAAGACAGACGGACATTACGAGAGCGAGACAGTTTGCGCAAAGGAAGTTTTCATGCACAAACCCTTCGTTCAGTGGGAGGCGTGGATGACTAGCGGTGATAATCATTCACCAAAACTGGTCGCATGCGAAAAGCAACTTTCGCTCAAGTTTGCGAGTGGATCCTGACGGCGTGGAGGAGCGTCAACACATCCATCCACGATCACCACGGGCTCCGAAAGGCTGGACTGCTTGGTAATAAACATAAAACACCTGCGGCTATAGTCCAGTGCGCCGTATAGTCCGAAGATTACGGTACTTAAATGCCCCCCCTAAAAAAAAAAAGGAAGTCTTACTGGGCTCCTTGGTTGATTGGAAACGACCCTAACCCTAAAGCAAATGACCAGGAGCTTATTTCTGGTTCACAATGAAAAGTTGTCTTTCTGCCTTTTTAAAATGTGTCGTATCAAAAGGTAGTGTGTGGAAAATGTTCTTTATCGCAATCAGGAACCCCCCTTTTTATCACAGAATGCAGAACGGTTCAAGTGATGGTCTTCGTGTTCTTTGCTGCCCACTATTTCTCACACACAGCTGGGGTGTGGCGCAGTGGTCCTCGGATCAGATGTTCACAGGTTCAAACCCCACTGCAGTCAGCACGTCGTTGTGTCCCTGAGACCCTCCACCCCAAAGTGCTCCTGGGGGGATTGCCCACTGACGGCCCGTCCACACTACAGCGGCGACAGCGTCGAAAGCTCTAATCTGCCCATTCACTTTCAATGGGGTGACGTCACGTAACCTCGCTTTTTTCGCCGAACTGAATTGTGGGTAGCAGAGCGGTCCTGTCTCAGCGTCTCCGGCGTCAGAAGTTGAACAATGTTCAACTTCTGACGCCGGAGACGCCGGAGTAGCCAGTGCCAGCCAATCAAATCCCGTTTCTGAAAATCTGACAGCTCAAGCCGTAGCCAATCAAACCGCGTCTAAGCTGGGAGAGATAATCCCGCCGTTCATTTCTATATTTCAAAAAAAGTTGGAGGAGAAACTAACTAATCGCCGTAGCAAATCACCCGGTTTGTGTATGACCAGAGCCTCTTCACCTACCGGGAATACAAACCGGAGGAACCAGGCATGGAGGGAGGTGGCAGAGGCAGTGGGGGAAACGGTAGGTTTTCGCCTGTTTGGGGAGTTTTATATATATATTGCTCGCATACAATCCCCGGGGGTTTTTGCTTTGTATGTCGGGGCGGGAGATTCATGTGATTGGTTGTTGGTCGCATAGCTTGAATAAAATCCCCAAGCTCCAGACACGCCCAGCTCCAAGCTATTTTTGAAGCTGTAGTGTGGACGCTCCGTAAATCGCTTCGGATAAAAGCGTCTAACATGTAATGTTGTAGAGCTAACTTTATATAGTTCTTGTTGGCATTGCTAGCTTCCACTCTCACTGAAATTACATGACGATGTTAGCTGTCAGATGTGTGTGTTAAAAATAATAGTATAAATAGTTTCAAGCTAGAGTCTCAATGCTAAAAACATGCGGGACACTATCTTCATCTTCTGCCTCTACTACTGTAGTGCTACACATGTGAACAGTGATTTCCATTCAACAGCAGAACACAAGCAGCGGCATGATGATACTTCTCCCACAGCTTGATATATTAATGATGTGATCAGTTAAATACATTTAGAATACCCAGTTGTCTGAATAGTGATCAGGGAGGAAGGATATACTTGTTTCAAGGTTTCTCTCCGTGGATCAATTTCCATCTTGCTTTGATCGAGGACATTCTGTGTTGGGGAATTGTTCTCCTTCTTTGCAGAGCTTATTTGACTTCTTCTTCAATACATAGTTTCTGTGGACGTCTTGGTAACGCCTACGAGGACGTTTCCAGATTGCACCTGAATATTTATGGTTGAATATCATCGCCCCTTGAAACTGAAGTCCTCACCTGCACCCTTTAGCCTCGGGGAAGAGCTCACAAATAGACGCTTCACACACTTAGGCCTGCTCAACATGTCACCCGCTGACAAGTTTGAGCAGCTTTCGGTGTCTCGTTCCCGAACAGCTGACACCTGTCTTCCTGATTAGATAAATGAATCATCTCGTATTCTAAACATATGCAGAACGAAAGGTTTGCTTCTCAGGATCTATAATTAATGTCGTCACATTGAGAGCGAGGAGAAGGAAATCTGATGTTCCCCCCTCCCCCTCCCCCTCCTCCTCTTCTACCTCCTCCTCTTCTATCTCCCTCCTCTCCTCCTCCTCTCCTCCTCCTCCTCTCCTCCTCCCCCCTCCCCCTCCTCTCCTCTCTTCACCTCCGCCTCCTCCTCCCTCCGCCTCCTCCCCTCCCCCCCTCCCCCCATCCCCTCTCCTCCTCCTCCTCTCCACTCCTCCCCTCTCCCTCCCCCTCCCCCTCTTCCTCCCCCTCTCCCTCCTCCCCCCTCCTCCTCTCCTCCTCTTCACTTCCACCTCCTCCTCCTCCTCCTCTCCTCTCCTCCTCTCTCCTCCCCCCCCCTCTCCTCCCTCCCCCTCTTACTCCTCCTCCTCCTCCTCCTCCTCCTCCTCCTCCTCTCCTCAACCCCCTCCCCCCTGCCTCCCCCCCCCTCTTCTCGCCTCCCCCTCCTCCTCCCCGCCCACCTCCCCTCCCCATCTCCTCCGCCTCTACCCCTCCGCCCCCATCCTCCTCCCCCTCCCCCTCCCTCCGCCCCCCCCTCCTCCTCTCCTCTACTCCTACCTCCTCCCCCCCGCCTCCTCCCTCCTCCTCCCTCCCTCCCCTCCTCCCCCCTCCTCCTCCCTCCCCTCTCCTCCCCCCTCCTCCCTCCCTCCTCCTCCTATCTCTCCTCTCCTCCTCCTCCTCCCCCCCCTCCTCCTCCTCCCTCCTCCTCCTCTCCCTCCTCTGCAACCCAATAATCCCTGAGAGATCAGAGCGAGCTGTGAAAAGCACAAATATAAACCTGGTATCAGAACTTTCAAATCTCTGCTGCCATTGTTCTGACAGCTGCCTGCACTAATTAGCCATCAAAGGTCTCACTCTCCCACCAAAAGCTAACACAAGTACAGTCTCATTTCTGCTGTCGCGGCACGTTTGAATGTCAACGTGTGAGTCTCTGTACTTCAATGTAAGTAAAGAGGGACAACATTCTGTAATGACTGAACTTCATTTCATTGTAATTGGAAATGAAATATGGACCACGGCAACGAGCCAGGAAGTCTGACATAAACCGAGAGAGATCGTTAGAGATTCCGTTTTGTGGGCTGTTTTGACAGGATAGCTGACATCCGCGTGGATTCATCTTCTCATTACAGACACATGCATTTCCTCACATTCGGTCTATATGCTGTAAAATGTGTTATCTCTTCGATTTACACACGGCATCTATTGCACGTCTGTCCGTCCTGGGAGAGGGATCCCTCCTCTGCTGCTCTCCCTGAGGTTTCTCCATGTTCCCTTTAAACTGTGGGTTTTCTCTGGAAGTGTTTCCTTGTACGATGTGAGGCTCTAAGGCAGGGGTGTCAAACTCAATTTCATCGCGGGCCACATCAGCATTATGGTTGCACTCAAAGGGCCGGTTGTAACTTTAAGACTATATAAAAAAAGACATATAAATATTGAATATATAAAATAATGTGTTATATTACATAGTTGCCGATTATTATCGGATAGGGTAATAACTTCATAATTAACTACGTCTGAAAACAGAAGTCGAGGGCAAATAACTACAAGTCTCTTCAGTGAAAATGTCACAAAATGATTTAAAAAGAAAAGCCACATTCTGGAAAAACAAAACAAAAAAAGTAATATTTGAAAACAAAATCTATTTATGAGAAAAAAAGGCATATTTTGCCAAAAGTCAAATTCGGAGAAAGTCAAATTTGAGATGCATTGTGGGACATGTAGTTTATGGGCAACGTGCTTCTGTAAAGTAGCATGTAAACATATTATATTCTTTGCAAGCTCGTGTGGGGCCACATAAAATGAAGTCGCGGGCCAGATTTGGCCCCCAGGCCTTGAGTTTGACACCCCTGGTCTAAGGACAGAGGGTCTAAGTACAGAGGTCTAAGTACAGAGGGTCTAAGGACAGAGGGTCTAAGGACAGAGGGTCTAAGGACAGAGGGTGTCCGTATTGTCATACTGATATTCTGTACAAACTGTGAAGTCCACTGAGACAAATGTAGCATTTGTGATATTGGGCTATAAAAATAAACATTGATTGATTGTCCAAAATAAAATGTATTATCTCTTTCTTTGTCATGGATATTGTTTTGAACGTAACTTAAACCTGTTCAGCCCGAGCCTGTTTAACAAATGACCATATCTTCACTTCTAAAAGGGGAAAATTAATAATCTTCTTTCTCAAAGCAAGGATACACCTGTGAGTTGGATGTAAAAAAGTCAGAATCAATATAGATGTTTTTATTTTAAAGTAAATTCAGATTGAACATAGTAAAAAAATGTAAATTATTGTGTCCGTCCAAAACAAAAATAATACTTATAGTGAAAACCAGCCTTGAATGATGGGATGGTAGACTAAAAGCTTTAGGAATCCAAACTACAACATATAATAAGTACCCTGTATCAAGATTGATGCAGAACAAGTGAAATTTGACCTTTTAGAGAGATTTAGCCAAATAGAAAACACTTCTGGGGTCATTTGGGTGGATTCTCCATATCTCTGGCCCCCCTTGGTTGATTTTGCTGATTGACAGCTCTTTCTAACCGTCAGAGCCAATAGAATCGAAGGGAACTCCCACATACTCCTTATTTGGTCATGTGTGTGTGTGAGACTTGCCGCATAGCCAAGACCGGAAGCTGCGATAACTCTGGTGGCTACCATTAGCAGCTAACTTTTACTCTCTGATTTTTACATAAAAATGGAACTATGGATTATAAATAAAAACAATTATTACCCAGAAACATTATCAACCTATGGATTAACTGATTCAGCCGCGTTTTTTCTCGTGTTAATGCCATTTAACACGTCTTTTGATCAGATTGACAGCTACGTTGAGACGATGTCCCGTAAAAGCTCCGTAAAGGTACGTGTTGTGATGTCTGTGTTTGCTTCCCCTGTCGTGAGGATATATATACCTACATAATCTGTGGAACCTCAGCTTTAATCGGATATCTTGAATGTGCAGCTACGATAAGTAATAAGGGCACTTTTATCTTGAGTTCTGTGCTAAAGTGCGTTAGCATTTTCCGCTCAGGGGTCATTTAGATGCTTCTTATGAGACTTGTGTTTTGTTTTGGTAAACATGGTTTGTATCGTCAGTTAGCTGAGATTATTCCCGTTAATCTGGTATGACACATTAATAGGTTCTTAAATATTAAGATCCCCTGAGACACAGTGTCGTGAAAAGAAAAAAAGTACCCGCCGGCGGGGACCTCGAGGCTTAACAGGTTAAAATGATGGTAGCACTGATCCAGGTTTTCTGTAAATGTCCAAGTCTGTTCACATTTACATTTCCAGTAACCATTTTTTAAACACTGCCAGAGTCCATACGGTGTTCCCGTTAGTGTTTACTTCCTGCCTGTCTTCTTCTGCTGTTCCCGTTAGTGTTTACTTCCTGCCTGTCTTCTTCTGCTGTTCCCTTTAGTGTTTACTTCCTGTCTGTCTTCTTCTGCTGTTCCCTTTAGTGTTTACTTCCTGTCTGTCTTCTTCTGCTGTTCCCTTTAGTGTTTACTTCCTGTCTGCCTGTCTTCTTCTGCTGTTCCCTTTAGTGTTTACTTCCTGTCTGCCTGTCTTCTTCTGCTGTTCCCTTTAGTGTTTACTTCCTGTCTGTCTTCTTCTGCTGTTCCCTTTAGTGTTTACTTCCTGTCTGCCTGTCTTCTTCTGCTGTTCCCTTTAGTGTTTACTTCCTGTCTGCCTGTCTTCTTCTGCTGTTCCCTTTAGTGTTTACTTCCTGTATGCCTGTCTTCTGCTGTTCCCTTTAGTGTTTACTTCCTGTCTGTGTTCTTCTGCTGTTCCCATTAGTGTTTACTTCCTGCCTGTCGTCTTCTGCTGTTCCCTTTAGTGTTTACTTCCTGTCTGTCTTCTTCTGCTGTTCCCTTTAGTTTTTATTCTCTGTCTGTCTTCTTCTCTTCTGCTGTTCCCTTTAGTGTTTACTTCCTGTCTGTCTTCTTCTGCTGTTCCCTTTAGTGTTTACTTCCTGTCTGTCTTCTTCTGCTGTTCCCTTTAGTGTTTACTTCCTGTATGTCGGTCTTCTGCTGTTCCCTTTAGTGTTTACTTCCTGTCTGTCTCTTCTGCTGTTCCCTTTAGTGTTTACTTCCTGTCTGTCTTCTTCTGCTGTTCCCTTTAGTGTTTACTTCCTGCCTGTCGTCTTCTTCTGTTCCCTTTAGTGTTTACTTCCTGTCTGTCTTCTTCTGCTGTTCCCTTTAGTGTTTACTTCCTGTCTGCCTGTCTTATTCTGCTGTTCCCTTTAGTGTTTACTTCCTGTCTGTCTTCTTCTGCTGTTCCCTCTAGTGTTTACGTCCTGTCTTCTTCTGCTTTCCTGTTCCCTTTAGTGTTTACTTCCTGTCTGCCTGTCTTCTTCTGCTGTTCCCTTTAGTGTTTAGTGTTACTTCCTGTCTGTCTCTTCTGCTGTTCCCTCTAGTGTGTTTACTTCCTTCTGTCTTCTTCTGCGGTCCCTTAGTGTTTACTCCTGTCTGTCTTCTCTGTGTATTTATCTGATGTCCAGCATGTCTTTGACTTATTTCTTTCTTTTGCAGTCTTTTTGTTTTCTTTACTGGGGACAGTTTAGCCTTCATGAATCCATAGTTTCCTGAATATTCAAAAGTATCCTTGGGTTTTCTTATGGAGACTACTAATGTTTGTTGTCCACAGCGGACATTACATTGACCGACTTCTCTCTGCGGATTGATTTGACCTTCACATAGTCCCTCCATCCTCTTTGGCGGATGTCCCTCAAATCGAGCATTCAACTAAGCTGAATAAAAATATCAGGCAAAAACTATAGCGTATTATTTGTTTAGTTTGACTTGATGTTTTCAAAGGCTTTATTTGTCATACTCACATTAGCTCCAGGCTACTGTTGCTCCTGAAACAATGCTCCATAACATATATTTACTTTAAAGTAAAAGTGATAAAATAGTCTAACAGAAACAAAAACAAATATTCAGGTTGCCTTCCCTGTGAAAGTTGGACCATATCCCTCGTATATGCCGCTGATGTTGAAACTGGACCATTAACTCGAGTTCAATCCCTCTGAGGCTGAAGTTATCTTGTCTGACGGGGTACAGGTGGTGATTCACTCGATTTGCTAATTAAGACCCTTCAATAGTCTGATGATATATGGCGGCCAACTTTTGGGCCATGGGGGAAAACATTTAACAAAAAAAGGCGCATTAAATCAGCTGCTCGACTTCCCGAACGCCAGCCTTGCCTTAGCAACTGTCACTATCTATCAATACAGCCTGCAGTCAATCTGATCAATTATGTAAATAGTGAATAATGGATTAATTAAATTGATGAATTTCTCATGAGTACTTCCCGTTGACAGAGAGGCTCCTGTGTAACCACTCTGGTTTGCAACTATCAAAAGCTAATAAAAGCGTTTAGATGTCAGCGTTTGATTTCTCCCGTGTGATCCAGTACAACTGTCCGGAGTCATAAGAGGAATTTCAAGTATTACTGCTTTAGGTATTTCACTGAGTGTTATCCAATGTCTTTTTTCAATCTAATGCATGTTCTTTGGTTGGTTGCCAGCAGGCTGTGCTCTGTCTTTCATGATGTCAGGCTGCAGACAACAGGCAGTGCAATTAAGACGGGCGAGTTAACGTCCCCCTCGGCCCTTATTCCCATGCATGTCATCCCAGGCCTCGTGCTTTCATTTGGCACATTACGATGTGTTGACAGATCAACTTATGAGGGCTTTATGGCACACAACAGGATAATGTCACACACAACAATAGTGTCAAACACACAGAAAAATAGCGGTTACAGGAAAGGCTCTGAGCCAAATTGGTGGAGAAGGACTTACAGTGGGGCAAAAAAGTATTTAGTCAGCCACCAATTGTGCAAGTTCTCCCAGGCCTGTAATTTTCATCCTAGGTACATTTCAACTACGAGAGAAAAAATGAGAAGAAAAAAAAATTCCAGAAAATCACATTGTCTGATTTTTAAAGAATTTATTTGCAAATTATGGTGGAAAATAAGTATTTGGTGAATAACAAAAGTTCATCTCAATACTTTGTTATATACCCTTTGTTGGCAATGACAGAGGTCAAAGGTTTTCTGTAATTCTTCACAAGGTTTTCACTGTTGCTGGTATGTTGGCCCATTCCTCCATGCAGATCTCCTCCAGAGCAGTGATGTTTTGGGGCTGTCGCTGGGCAACACGGACTTTCAACTCCCTCCAAAGATTTTCTATGGGGTTGAGATCTGGAGACTGGCTAGGCCACTCCAGGACCTTGAATGCTTCTTACGAAGCCACTCCTTCGTTGCCCGGGCGGTGTGTTTGGGATCATTGTCATGCTGAAAGACCCAGCCACGTTTCATCTTCAATGCCCTTGCTGATGGAAGGAGGTTGTCACTCAAAATCTCACGATACATGGCCCCATTCATCCTTTCCTTTACACGGATCAGTCGTCCTGGTCCCTTTGCAGAAAGCCCCAAAGCATGATGTTTTCCACCCCCATGTTTCACAGTAGGTGTTTTTTGGATGCAACTCAGCATTCTTTCTCCTCCAAACACGTCTAGTTGAGTTTTTACCAAAAAGTTCTATTTTGGTTTCATCTGACCAGATGACATTCTCCCAATCCTCTTGTGGATCAACTAAATGCTCTCTAGCAAACTTCAGACGGGCCTGGACATGTCCTGGCTTAAGCAGGGGGACACGTCTGGCACTGCAGGGTTTGAGTCCCTGGCGGCGTAGTGTGTTACTGATGGTAGCCTTTGTTACTTTGCTCCCAGCTCTCTGCAGGTCATGGACTCGGTCCCCCCGTGTGGTTCTGGGATCTTTGCTCACCGTTCTTGTGATCAGTTTGACCCCACGGGGTGAGATCTTGCGTGGAGCCCCAGATCGAGGGAGATTATCAGTGGTCTTGTATGTCTTCCATTTTCTAATAATTGCTCCCACAGTTGATTTCTTCACACCAAGCTGCTTACCTATTGCAGATTCAGTCTTCCCAGCCTGGTGCAGGTCTACCATTTTGTTTCTGGTGTCCTTTGACAGCTCTCTGGTCTTGGCCATAGTGGAGTTTGGAGTGTGACTGATTGAGGTTGTGGACAGGTGTCTTTTTATACTGATAACGAGTTCAAACAGGTGCCATTAATACAGTTAACGAGTGGAGGACAGAGGAGGCTCTTAAGAAGAAGTTACAGGTCTGTGAGATCCAGAAATCTTGTTTCTTTGTAGGTGACCAAATACTTATTTCACTGAGGAATTTACAAATTAATTCATTAAAAATCCTAGAATGTGATTTCCTGGATTATTTACCCCCATTCTGTCTCTCATAGTTGAAGTTTACCTAGGATGAACAGTACAGGCCTCTCTCATCTTTTTAAGTGGGAGAACTTGCACCAATTGTTGCCCCACTGTATTTGCTCCATCAGCAAGGAAAGTGGCCAAGGACATTTGAATGATATAACATTAAATAGAGTAAATCAATGCAATGCATAGGTTTGAGATAGCTATTTCCAAACCTCTATCCACCAGCACAATTACAAATAACATTTTCCTTAAGTTAGTGAAGAACAGAATAACTTAAAGAGGAATAAATATTCGAATTCAAATGTCTTAAAATTGAATGATAAGTGTGTCATTTTTGTCTTTTTACTCAGCAGACATAGAGCAGTTGTTGGTTACCAGCTATTTCTGAGTGAAATATCTATCTGCTTAAGCTTGACTTTGTTCAAAAGCTAACACTTACTGTTTGGACTTCTGCTACAGGTTTTTTTTTAAAGCTTATTTTTTGCTGAACACAGCAGCCAGCTACAAATGATAATTTTGAGAGCCAAAACAGTAACATTTAGGGTGCGTAAAGCTAAAAAATAAGCTGGACTATGCAAAACTGCAATTTAAGGCGTACTTTATTTAGTTATCTTTGAAAAACAACACCTTCGAATGATATGTGATCTATTAGGAAAATACTAATCTTAATGAATGCAGCTTAGGGTATGGCTGGGGTAGGCTACAGCCATACCAAGAAATGGCTTAGCCCCAACTTAGCCCCACCATGAAACAGTGGCGCCTCCAGAAATGTATCATAGGGTGGCCAAATGGGGCCACTGAAAATCTTGGGGTGGCCCACCAAAAACAAAGAATTTAATTGTTGTAAAAGTATAGACTAGATGAAAACAATGGCAAGAGAATCACCGATTGATATACTTTGGTTTCTTATTTTACATTTTCTGATACTATTCATCTGAAGTGAATATAATACGGATAGTTAACATTTTACTTCAAACAACATTTAAAAGAACCTTGTTTGTGTTATGTATACATGTGTTGGTGATTTATTGTTTTGTTTTTTTATGCTAGTTGTTCTTTCCTTTTAAAAAGAGTATCAGAGTGGTGGGCGCAAGTATCAGAGTGGTGCGCCGAGTATCAGAGTGTTACCATGGTAGCAGAGGGAGAGGGAGGGGCTGCAGTATGAGCGTTGGAAGCTCAAATCAAGCGACTCGCTGGCTGTGTATGTGTTTTTAAATATCAGATAAACTACTACGCATACGTGACTGGCGAGGCGGTGTGTGTGGTGGGGGGCCAAACAAATATATCAGGGTGGCCATGGCCCCCCCTGGCCCCCCCTGCTGGCACCACTGCCATGAAAATGATGTTAAAGTAAGTAAATTAAATAAAATAATAAGCAAAATGCTAAATGTTGAGAACACAGCTTGCGAAAATATACGGGTCGCGTCCACAACACAGAAACTGACCCTGCTGTAACAAACAAGTGCACGTTACTGATGCAATATGGTTGAGACCATTCGGGCTTATGCTAGAGGGGTGCAAGGAATAGTCTAAGTAGTGGGGGAGTTTTATTCACTAAAGGTGTGGAAATTCTCTGGCGTTATAATATCAGCGCGGCCGCGGTCGGATCAAAATGCCTCTGAATGCAATTTGAATAGACCTACAGCCAATCAGAGCAACAAAACGTTGGGCCTGCGTCATGCCTTACTGATTGAGATCGATCGGAACCGCCATCAGTATCCCCATTGGATCTTCAACGTGTACTATCATACGTCACGTTCACAGGGATCCCTTTTATTTACTACAAGACAAATGTGCCGTTTTATTTCATACAGTTCCATTTTGATTGAGACAGGGAAATAATGTAAACCTCACGCGTGGCGTTTCACTGTCAAGGGGGGCGATATAGCGTGTATGTAATTACATTGCAAATACTGACTTGAGCCCCACCACTGTATGGGTTAGCCCATAGATTACTCAACAAAAACTCTGGCGCCGCCACTGATTAATGTTATGCTTTTATTTTTATTTCAGAAGTATTAGTAAATTGTATTACATAATTATAACATATCTAATATGCATTGAGTTAATGCCTTACCACTCAGATTCAAAATAAACTTGAAGGAGAAAACACTACTTTAGGAAGGATTTTCTTTTAAGTATATTGTCAGATTTATTTCCTGTTCAAATGAACCACAGATTTAAGGCGGTCTGCGGTGGAAAGTTCTGAAGAGATTATGTTCTGCAGCCAAGACTCAATATTGTGCAAGTAGTCTCATTCCAGCATTTTCCAGCTGTCCTTTAAATAGTCCCACTGACTGTTTGTCACTACTTAAGAAATGTCTCTATATATAAACATAATCCATACACTACAACAACTCTAAATCTTGCCAAGTATATTCGTCTAATATCTAGTCAGAATATGTCTTTACACCTGATATAAGACATAATGGTAACACTTTAGATTAAGGTACACATATTCACCATGTTCATTAACATGCATATTAGAGCCAAACGTCTAGCTTATTAGTGAACACATCCTGAATTATAAATACCTAATTTTAAGTTATTTTGGCACAATTAATACTTTTAGTTTCATGTGTTGTTACATAAGAATAGATCATATTTGTGTTATTATGGGAACATTACTATTCTTGTGGTACTACTGCCTTATTAGGCCCATATTGAGCATATTAAGACCAAAACGTATGTACAACAACTTCCTTACAATACATCAGCACTAATTAGAGGGTTATTGAGAAAAACTCTCAACTAATGTAGAATAAGGCATTACTAAGTGTTGTATAATGACTAATAAAAAGCCAATATACTGCTAATATGCATGTTAATTAACAACTAGTTGATGGTGAATATGTGTACCTTAATATAAGTGTTACCGACATAATAACTTCAGAAGTAACACTGCAGTGAGATATCGGGACAATGCATCATCTTGTTAGGTCAAATCTATCTAATCTATCTATTAGAATTAACCAACTAACATCAGTTCAATCAGGAGAGACGGTTTTGATAAGAATACATATTTATTGCAGAGATACACAAATGAATGTAATGGAGTTTTGGCGATTAGGCCCCGTTGTGCAGGAAGTATCATTCGGGAGGGTAGAACCGATCCGATGAACCCCTATGGGGTCTAGACCCTGGTGGTGGTGAATGGGTAGTTGGGTTCGGTCTGAAGGGGAGGGGCTTAGCTTGATCCTGGTGGTGGTGAATGGGTAGTTGGGTTCGGTCTGAAGGGGAGGGGCTTAGCTTGACCCTGGTGGTGGTGGTGAATGGATAGTTGGGGTTGGTCTGAAGGGGAGGGGCTTAGCTTGACCCTGGTGGTGGTGAATGGGTAGTTGGGGTCGGTCTGAAGGGGAGGGGCTTAGCTTGACCCTGGTGGTGGTGAATGGATAGTTTCGGTTCGGTCTGAAGGGGAGGGGCTTAGCTTGACCCTGGTGATGGTGAATGGATAGTTGGGTTCGGTCTGAAGGGGAGGGGCTTAGCTTGACCCTGGTGGTGGTGAATGGATAGTTGGGTTGGTCTGAAGGGGAGGGGCTTAGCTTGACCCTGGTGGTGGTGAATGGATAGTTGGGGTTGGTCTGAAGGGGAGGGGCTTAGCTTGACCCTGGTGGTGGTGAATGGATAGTTGGGGTTGGTCTGAAGGGGAGGGGCTTAGCTTGACCCTGGTGGTGGTGAATGGTAGTTGGGGTCGGTCTGAAGGGGAGGGGCTTAGCTTGACCTGGATTCAGAGGGACGGGATTCAGAAAACAGAACACTTTTGAGCGTTCGCGGCTTTATACTGTAACACAACATGTTCCTGATTCTGGTACAATATAGTTCAAAAATTAGTTCTAGCTAATTATAAGATTTGATTTATCTAAATATCCCTTCTTATTTCAAGAAGTCTTACCAACCAAATGTTCACTTGTTCTATTGGCAGATGCTTGTCTATTTTCAAGTGAAACAGCCTTGTTTTCATTGTTGTTTAACTTGTTTTGGAACAGCATTTTGTCCCGTGTATGTACCACCATATGTATTCTACTGTAGTCCAACGTATTTGGCAATTCGGGGAATAAACAAAACCTAATCAACATCCACAGGGAGCACGGAGAACCATCACATCTCTCCTCTTGTATCCCTTGTATTCAGCAGATCCCTAATTGGTGCAGTGCTTTGCTCAGAGTGTACACTCAGCAGGATGTGGAGAAAATAAAAGCCATCACACACAGATGCAAGATGACACGGCCCTCATTTGCTTCGGAGGTGAGAAATACTCGGGGCGATGGTGCCAGATGACCTTGGCAGTTGTGTCCTCAGGGAGGAGTGAATGAATAGCTAACCTTTAGATTGTATCCTGTGCTTCCCATCATTTCCCCAGGCAATCATTTACTTTTCATACTTTTTATATTCTAATCTAAAGGGAAGTATTTGAGAAGTTTACACATTAGCAGGAGGAAATGCAAAATGCTCAATAAATGAATGTGTACTCAATCTCAATCTTTACAACCTCAGTTGACCAAAGTGCTGTACAGCAAACAAATACAATATAAAATAACACAATAGGAATAAAACAATAATTAAAAACAAAATAAAAATCACAATAACTAGAAACATAAATTCTTATCAAGCTCCACATTTGTGGAATCAGCTTCCAGTTTGTGTTCGGGCGGCAGACACCCTATCCGTTTTTAAGAGTGCGCTGAAGACCTTCCTTTTTGATAAAGCTTATAGTTAGGGCTGATTAGATTCAGCCCCTAGTTTTGCTGATAGAGGCTTAGTTTGTCGGGGGACATCTTACTTCTTCCTTCTCTCTGTCTATACCTGTGTACTCTCATGTTCCCATTAACCCAGCTTCCCCACATGTCTTTCTTTTTGGTGTCTATATACGCCGGGATCCGGAGTCATGGATGATCCTGTGTCCTGGATCGCGAGCCCTGGATCTTGAGTCGTGGCTGTGGTCCTGGATCATCGGTCCTGGATGGATATCCTCGTGGATTCATCTTCCTATTATACACACATGCATTTCCAAACATCTGGACTACCTATGTTGCAAATGTATTATCTTTTCAATTTACACACGGCATCTATTGCACGTCTGTCCGTCCTGGGAGAGGGATCCCTCCTCTGCTGCTCTCCCTGAGGTTTCTCCCATGTTCCCTTTAAACTGTGGGTTTTCTCCGGAGGTTTTTCCTTGTACGATGTGAGGGTCTAAGGACAGAGGGTCTAAGGACAGAGGGTCTAAGGACAGAAGGTCTAAGGACAGAGGCTCTAAGGACAGAGGCTCTAAGGACAGAGGGTGTCGTATTGTCATACTGATATTCTGTACACACTGTGAAGTCCACTGAGACAAAAGTAACATTTGTGATATTGGGCCATAAAAATAAACATTGATTGATTGATATAAACACATATACATGTCAAAGTGTTATGTTCAGGGTGGACTGGGACTACAAATGAGCCCGGGACTCTCGACAGGCCCACTTCGCTACCTGGCCCACCTCGGTACCGCAAGTAAATACCGCTAGTAAATTCGACGGGCCCACATCGTCCGACCGGCCCACTTCAGTACCGGCCCATTGGGATTCGTCCCGATGGGCAGTCCGCCGATATATATGGCTATAAGGCTTATAGCCATATATATCTAACGTAATGAATAAGAGCTTCAAAGCCTCTATGATAACCCTTCTTATTTCTCCTTTCCTTTGTGAGTGTGGCTGCTGACGTCCCAAACCCCGCACCATAATGCTCCTGTCACTCATCGAGCCGATTCAATTTACCCTTGTTTCCCGGTTTCTGGATGCCAAGGGCACGACAGGGATCAGACCAGAGTGGTGCCAAGTGTCTCAGAGCACAGAAGAAACACACTTTAGCACCCCAATTCAACTGGGAAAAAGGACAGGCACTAAGTGACGTCTGCACAGTAAATACATGGCATGGAGTGACATTTAAGTGTCTGCGATATCATTTCACAAGTGATGAAGACTCAGGCAGTAATAAAAGGATGAGGCGTTTTCTCGCTGGCTTCCCAAGTCTTTATTGGTACTTCCTCCCATATTGTTAACATCACACCTTGTCAAACATGTCACCTGTTAATATCTAACCATGTGGTTTGCTCTTACGGTCAATATTTATGGATGCAAAGTGGTTAAAGTGGTGGTAAAGGTGGAATTTAAACGGGGACTTTAGGTTCACGAGGTCATAAGGGACAAAAGGTATTTCTTCTAGAAAAATACATCCATTATTTATCAAATGCATTTCCTTTAAGACTGCTTCTGTGTGCAGCTGAAACATATTTCACTTAAGGTTTTTTCTATTCCAATACATGGGGTTGAGTCTTTGTTTTTTACCTTCACCTTGTTGCCCTGCTGGTATTTCCACTCATATTCACTTAGCTAAAGACGTGCCATTACAGCCGTATAGAAAATAGTTTGCCCTTTAAAAAGAGAACCGATGCTTGGGAGTGGATGTGGGTTCTGCTCAAAATATGCTTCCCCTCCTCTCCACTTTTCACAGGCCGCGCTGGATCATTTGCATAACATTTCGGTGATGTGTCGCAGGTCTCGCTCGGTGAAGAATACGCCAAGTGAAGTGTGAAATAAAGCGGCAGATGAGACCTTGTTCTCTCGAGATGGTGGAGAAAATGGGCCGAGGTAACGAACAAGGATATCTGGTGGCTGTCATACCTGGAATCAAACTGAGTAAATATCCAGGCATGGTTCATTTTCTTTGAATCCCTTTTTTCCTTTTATTTAATCAAACATCCCTCAGAGGATAGGAATGTCTGACTGGAGTAAACAATAAGACAACATGTAATAGGTGATCCATGAAGTAAAAGGTAATTAATACGCTTGCTGTTGTATTTATGTGAACAAGGACAATGCGTACAAGCAGGGGTTAAATTAGGACGAAGCTCTGACGTCATCACCCTCTCAAATGTGTGGGAAAAAAACGATATATGTTCAAACTTTTTCGTTCTAAACTAGACTATAGGGTCTCTGTGTGTTGACTCTATTTTAAAATAGCAGATCTCTGTGACCGGATATCGTTTTTCGGCTTAGTGAACGTGTGTCTCTGAGCTGGAGCACCGCTGTGCAAACCCACTTTTATAAAAAACGTCTTATACAATTGGCTCAATTGTAGCATGTCATAACACTGGAGAGAGGGGGCGGGAATGCTCGGAAACTAAAAGTCTCAGACTCAGGAGCCATTATGTGATTAGACCACATATGTTCACCGTGAATGGAAAATTATGGTCTCCTGTCAGTTGTTCTTTGAATCAAAAGGAAAAAGGGTCGAGCTTTTTTCCTACAATACATTAGATGTGAAGTTCTCCGGAATGGCTGCCGCTCTGTAATTAGAGAGTCACTCGTATCAATCACCCCCGCGGTGGCAGGCTCATTTTTTCTTCATCAATTACCTTGAACATGTCAGACGCTGATCAGACGAGACCCGTCTTAAAGCCACTGCCGAGCTGTCGTTGACACTAATGGAATTTTAAATCTTCCCTCACAGTGGAGTTCTACTTAAGTGCAAGTCCCAATTACGGGGAGGGTAACTCAGCTAATCTCCTCGAAAAGCGACAATAAGCTGCAATCAATATCAAAATATGCGCCCTGCTTAGGAGCCAGCGATTCACTTCATTCTGACACACCGGGTTGGCTCTCAGAGATCAACCGAAACCAGAGAGAAGCTGGATTTAAATGGCTTCTCTGTTATAGTTACTTTGTGGATGATTTGACTTGAGTCTGGCAGGAAATGGCAAAACTACTGTATGTTATATGACCACATGCCAGGACAAAGGAAGTTCCAGACGTGAGTGTTAACATTCAAACTCCCTGGAAGAAGAGATCTTGTATCTCAATGGGACATTTCTGAATAAATAAAGGATAAATAAAAAAAAATAGTAGTTGATGGTGCTGAGAACTCTCGATGAGTGCCTTAAAGATGTGACTGACTAATGATGGTACCAAGGAATTACATTCGACTCAAATAGTTTCTATGTAGCATCGGCCTTAGGAAACACGTCCTGTGAATTCTGTCCCATAATTAAATAAAACAAATACATCGAGAGATAAAACTCTGATTAAACATATGGCTAGCTGTAGGTAGTCTGGAGTTAGTCTTTGCAATATATTCCAGAGTTAAGTCAAGGAAGGGATTTGGCGAGTCCTATCTTTTTTAAGAAATAGAAACCAATGTTAGACTGGTCAAAATTGTCTTCTGTTAAACCAATTAGCTGCTCATATCGTACTCTGCACTTTTGTATCTTATACCTGTCTTGGTCTATTTTAGCTTGTTTCATTTGCCTTTTAATGTCTGTTTTTAAATGTCATCTGTAAAGCACGTTGAATGACCTTGCGTTGAAATGTGCTTTATAAATAAACATGCCCAATGGACTCCAATCAGTGACACAACAGATAGACAACAGACACAAAAAGGTCTTTACAACGCAGGAAGTGGCGAGGGCTCAATTATTCTCAATATCGCTACCTGTTCAGCCCTGAGATTGTTTTTCAGGGCTCAGGCTCGAAAATGACATTCCCAGAACAAATGACCATATCTTCACTTCTAAAAGGGTTACATTAATAATCTTTTTTCTCAAAGTAATGATAAACCTGTGAGTTGGATGTAGAAAAGTCAGAATCAATATAGATGTTTTTTTTTTAAAGAAAATTCAGATTGAACATAGTAAAAAACTGTAAATTATAGTGTCCGTCCAAAGATAATTGTTTACTTATAGTGAAAACCACCCTTGGATGATGGTAAGGTAGACTAAAAGCTTTATGAATCCAAAGTACAACATATAATAAGTACCCTGTATCAAGATTGAAGCAAAACAAGTGATATTTGACCTTTTTAGAGAGGTTTGGCAAAAAAAACTCCATGATTTGGTGATTTGGGTGGAAATGGGGGTTTTACCGTTTCTCTGGAACCCATTGGTCGATGTTGGTGATTGACATCTCTTTCTGACCGTTAGAGCCAATAGAATCGAAGGGGAATCTCCCCACTCACACACATGGTAAAACAAAAAGGTGGGGGCTTCGCGGACGTAGTTTGCATGAGAGTGAAGCTATAGAGCTATAGCTCTACATAGCTCTGACATCTGGAAACCGAAAAGCAGGTTTATTGCTCATGGATCATCAGAAATGATTCAAAGGGACACAGACACATTGGATTAACCTATGGATTAACTTCAGCAGCGTTTTTATCGTTGTCATGCCATTGAAGACCACTTTTGACCAGACTACGACACAGGTGAGCCATGTTAGCGTTTTTAGCCACCTAGCGCCATATGTTTTGATGTCTGTTCTTGTTATTATCTCCGAGAGTTCGTATAATTGAGTGATAATGAGGATACCCCTCGATTCTGTGTCCCCTCACGATGTGAAACGATGGGTTGAGATGTGCAGCAAAGATAAATAATAAGGTTTTGTGAGTGAATAATTTCGGTGCAGTCATCTGTTCGCATGTTTCGCTCGTTGCTAATTCAGAGGCTCAGCGTTAGCATTGTGGGGTTTTTTTTGAAAAAAAAATGATAATTATCAGTTAGATAAGTTTCTTCCCGTTACGATGGATATAAAACATTCATAGTTTATTAAATGAACATGCCCTCAGACACTGTTTCCTGCAGTGGTACCGGGGTCTCTTGGGTTTAAAAGGTTTCTTCTATTACCTGAAGCCAACACTAGCTGGCTGGAGAACATTAACGTTAGTCTCAAATTAAGGAAGTCAGAAGCATTCATTGCTTAGAAAGGCTAACTCATCAGTATCCAGTTCCTTCTGTCTAATATTGTCTAGTATTGTGCATTTTAAAACGTCACCAACCTTTATGGGATGCTAGTAAGGCTTAATAATCTTCGTCTTGTTAAATTACATTTCATATGATATCAATAATTGACTACATTTACTGGTGAAATGTTATAGGCTTCTCAATTTAGAAGCTATTACATTCCTTATTTCTCATCATGACAAGTTACTGCAGAGCTTCTCTATAAATAGCAGCCGCATCGTCTCTCATCTCTATTTCAGTCCGTCTCTTAAATTTAGCATCAGCTTCTCTTGATATGAATGTATGAGTGGCTCTCTGTCCTGCGTCAGATTTTAACATTTGTAATCAATAATTCCCCATGGATGCGTTGATATATGAATGTCCTCAGCTTCTTTCTACAGCACAGCTTTGAATTAGTCATTTTAGCCTAATTTCTCTGCCCAATGCCACATTACAACCTGCCTTAACTCTCCTATTGTCTTCGCTTCCCCCCTTACTTTGGGGTTCGCAGTCTACTTTGACCGGTCCTGTTTTAACTGCTATTATAAACACAAACACCATTAATCATCACCAGATTTCATTTAACACCCTTTCAAACTGTACATATTGTATCAGACTACTGGTATACATGAAGAACTGCAGTAAATATACAAAGAACAGACACTGAGCATGTGTTGTGTGTGCCAGGTGTGATCCATGTGGGGGGAGGGGCACATAAGAGCGGGAAATGTGTCAAATTGTTCTGTGTGGTGTGTGTGTGTGTGCGCGTGTGTGTATGTGTGTGTGTGTGTGTGGTGTGTGTGTGTGTGTGTGTGTGTGTGTGTGTGTGTGTGTGTAGGTGTGTGTGTGTGTGTGTGGTGTGTGTGTGTGTGTGGGGTGTGGTGGTGTGTGTGTGTGTGTGTGGGTGTGTGTGAGTGTGTGAGTGTGTGGTTGTGTGTGTGTTGTGTGTGTGTGTAGTGTGTGTGTGTGTGGGGGGGGGTGGGGGGGTGTGTGTGTGTGGTGTGTGTGTGTGTGTGTGTGTGCGTGGTGTGTGTGGGTGTGTGTGTGCGTGTGCACGTGTGCGTGTGTGTGTGTGTGTGTGTGTGTGTGTGTGATCTGATCCGGATGGTTACTAATTCCTTTTCTTTATGGGAGCGGGAACACCATGTGTTTCAAAGTTGACTAAATCATCCAGAATGCAATGGAAGTGGTGGACAGCAATTTAACATGTTCAAATGTCTCCTGCGAAGGATATCATGAAGCCTGAATGCAATCGAATGTAAAACTAAAAAGTTATGGTTGATGAAAGCAGTAAATCGGTCAGATTTGACCGGAAGACAACGGGAGGGTTAAATAGTTATAACACTGCATAAAGTAGATGAACCAATATATAATAATATGTTGAAGCCAAGTCTGAATGCTGTGCGCAAGAGGCTCTCAATAGAAATAAATATACGTATATCTGTATGAGATGTTTGTGCTTCTCAGAGGGAAATCATGGTAACATGGTCACGTACAGTAAGTAACCAGATCTTCTTCAGGTCAAGGTGTTGATATCATAGATGTGTAAAGAGAACAGCGTTGGACACGAGACCCCGTGTTCATTCCTATATGTTTGTACTGGGTAGTTTTCAACAAGTATTACATGGATAACTGCGCTCGGAAATATGGCACAACGATGCTTTACATGTTCACACGTACGAGGAATTTGACTTGGTGTCATGGTGCATACATAAAAGTAAAATTAAATTTAAATTAAATTAAAAAAATTAAATTAAAAAAACACCGATAGAGAACTATTTTAAGAAAACTATAATAACATAAACAATTTTTCTTTTTTTAAATATAGTAGCATTTAGCAGTATTTACATAATAGAATGGAATAAAATACGGAATAACATGTGGCAGTTAAACGAAAACTGATATTGTGTACATTGAGGACATGTGTAATGTGTGTGACCTGAGAGTAGTGGATGAGATAAGTGTTTTCTGTTCGTTGAGAGTGGTGATGGAGCACAGCATGATGGGGGTGGGGGGGGGGGGCATTGGTTACAGAAAACGTCTGCCTCCGAGCTCCTGTGTGGATAATCCATCCTTTGATAACAGGAATGAATTTATATTCTAATCTCCACCTTATCTGCGTTGACTCTATTTGGATGTATGCGAGACACACCTTCTCCTTTCTGCACCTTAGCTTCCATTCACAAAGTCAGCTTGAGTGTGTTTAAAGAAGTTAATTAAAAACACACATGCCGTGCACGCCTCTGTGAGCACACATACCAGCCCTTGAAAGTGCACTTAGAAAATCACAGTTTACCCTCCATGAGGCAGAATTGACCAGCTTGTCATTGTGTTTTGCTTCGAAAAAACTGTTTTGTATTTAAGTATTGATTTTGAAGACATCACACAGCGAAAGACTCCATTTATCATTGGTTCTATTTCAGTTACACCCCTATTGAATGTGTTCCCATTAGCAAAGGTTATTCAGTCCCAGCTAATTAGTTTTGAAACTGTGAAATAAATCAGGAATTGAGGTGCCACTAATTAATACCTCAAACTCTTTTTCACATTCCTCTTATAACTCCGTGTTGCAACACATTTCATAAAAGGCCCTTGTGCCGTTGCACTCACACAGAGTGATAGAAAATTGAGAATTTGAAAAAAGATCTGGAAAGCCGGACTACTGAATCACTGTTTGCACCACCCACCTCCTTTGCAGCTCATAGAAGTATATCATGTGGCACCTTTAGCTATAAGTTAAATGTGCATCTAAGTGAGGTGTTGCTCATGCTGGGACACACAGACTATAGAGAATACTACACTGAACACAAATATAAACGCCACGCTTTTGTTTTTGCTCCCATTTTTCATGAGATGAACATGAAGATCTAAAAGATCTCAAAGATCTAAAACATGTTCTATTTACACAAAATAACCATTTCTCTCAAATATTGTTCACAAATCTGAAAAAGTCTGTGATAGTGAGCACTTCTCCTTTGCCGAGAGAATCCATCCCACCTCACAGGTGTGGCATATCAAGATGCTGATTAGACAGCATGATTATTGCACAGGTGTGCCTTAGGCTGGCCACAATAAAAGGCCACTCTGAAACGTGCAGTTTTGCTTTATTGGGGGGGTCCGAAAACCAGGCAGTATCTGGTGTGAGGGGTAGGATTAGGGTTAGGGGTAGGGATAGGGGTTAGGGTTAGGGTAATGTTGTGAATCGAGTGGCCCATGGTGGTGGTGGGGTTATGGTATGGGCAGGCGTATGTTATGGACGACGAACACAGGCCACTCGCTTCACAACATTACCCTAACCCTAACCCTACCCCTAACCCTCACACCAGATACTGCCTGGTTTTCGGACCCCCCCAGACCTCCCCAATAAAGCAAAACTGCACGTTTCAGAGTGGCCTTTTATTGTGGCCAGCCTAAGGCACACCTGTGCAAATCATGCTGTCTAATCAGCATCTTGATATGTCACACCTGTGAGGTGGGATGGATTATCTCGGCAAAGGAGAAGTGCTCACGATCACAGACTTTTTCAGATTTGTGAACAATATTTGAGAGAAATGGTTATTTTGTGTATATAGAAAATGTTTTAGATCTTTGAGTTCATCTCATGAAAAATGGGAGCAAAAACAAAAGTGTTGCGTTTATATTTTTCTTCAGTGTATATCCTCAGTATGAGCAGCAGGTGGATTCAAGACAAACCGTAAATCCTCACTCAAAATGTGCAAAGTTATAATCACACATGCCTGCTTTCATGATCTCCATTATTCTATTAATGGAGACTTGGGCTGACTTCTGATTAAAATGTCAGTGCCACGACGGCGAAACCTCCCCGTGACCTCCCGGAATTTGAATTAATGAGATATTTAGACTGTGGTTTTCTTTCCCTGCTGCCTCCGAGGGCGACGTGATTATCCTAAGCTGTGGAGTACATCTATGTCTATTAATTTTCATCTGACACTAAGTAGGCAGGCACGTATTCAGCGCACATCCTGGTCAACATGTAGAGGAGCTGTGAACCCAAACTCAGAGGGTCAATCGTCACTCTGGAAAGGCTGAGAAGCTCCCGAGCATTGTTATGTATTCACCCCGAACACAAAGAAAGACTACAACTTAATACTGACTTCATAATGTGTCTTGTCACTTTTTGAGGGTAGTAGTGATTAATGATTCTTCCTTATGTTCTTAGTTTACAGTACTGTACTGAATAGATGGCAGAAGAAGAAGCCACAAAGTCCCCTTAGAACACTGAAACCTTTAATTGTTGATGTTAAGATCTTGGTTTTTGTGTTTACTGTTTCATTTTTGTTTTGGTTTTCTCCCCTTGTGTCATGTCTATTTAGCATCTGTGTTTCCCCGCCTTTTTTTACTTCCGCACCCTAATCCTTTCCACAATGTAAGAATAAGCCTCAGAGTGTAGAGGTATACTGAAACCCATCAACGTTGATGTAATGATGCTGTTTTTTGTGTTAACTGTGTTATTTAAAAATAGTTTTCCCCCGTGTCATATCTGTGTTTACATCCTGTTTTCCCGCCTTTTGTGATTTCTGCCCCGCCCTAATTCTCTCCACAATGGGAGAATAAGCATCAAAGTCTTCTTGGTGTGGTGGAAGACTAAAACGTATTATTGTGGATTTCATGTTTGGTATTTTATGTTTACTGTTTCATTTAAAAATATAGTTTCCCCCTGTGTCATATCTGTTTTTACGACTGTGTTTTCCCACCTTTTGTGATTGGTGGCCCTCTCCAGTCAATATGATTAGTCCCGTCTATATGCCTGTTTTTTCCAGTGTTCTTTGTCTATTTGTCGTCAGAGTTGCCGTTCAAAAGAGCAGTTCAAAACAGCAGTTTTTTTGTAAGGGGGCGGGGTTAATAGGTTATCTGCAAAATAATCACCAGGGTAATGATTGACTGCATTGCCAGAAATCTACTTTTCCTCACAGAAAAATGTAGAACTTGCTACATCTCTCAGCCAGCCAAACTGCTACTCAAGCAGCATGCGTTACGCCATCATCTACGGCAAATGTGCATTCAGGAAAGCAATTTCCTGTAAACGCGAGTGGATTTATGGCAGGCAGTGAACCAATGATAAAAAGAGTGGCTATCACCAAGTACGGCAAGGCAAGGCAACTTTATTTATATAGCTCTTTTCTGTACGCGACAATTCAAAGTGCTTTACAAAACAAATTAAAATACTTTTTAGGAATAAATACAGTAAAAACACTTTATATAATGGCATTTTACAACAGGCATTACTAAGCAAAGATATAAAATAATAAAAATAAACACCACAGGTATACAATACCTTTAAAAGGCATACTGTAGTTCGAATATGAGCATCTCAATTAAAAGCAGCGGCAAAGAGATATGTTTTTAGTCTCGATTTAAATATAGTAAGCGTTTCTTGCGTGCATGATTTGGGTAGTTTGTTCCAGAGTGTCGGGGCATAATAGCTAAATGCTGCCTCTCCATGTTTTGTTCTTGCTCTCGGAACCGATAGCAGACCCGTCCCAGAAGACCTGAGGCACCTTGATGGCTCGTAATTATGTAGGAGTTCAACAATATACTTTGGTTCTAAACCATGTAATGATTTAAAAACTAGCAATAGTACTTTAAAATCAATTATTTGGCCGACTGGAAGCCAATGTAGAGATTTCAGAACCGGACTGATGTGATCCACTCTTTTAGTGTCAGTGAGGACACGTGCAGCAGCGTTCTGGATAAGCTGCAGTTTTCTGATGGATTTTTTTGTCAGCCCTGTGAAGACACTATTGCAGTAGTCCAGTCTACTGAAAATAAAAGCATGGACAAGCTTTTCAAAGTCCTGTTGTGACATTAGTTTTTTGATCCTCGATATATTCTTCAGGTGATAATAAGCAGACCTAATGACTGTTGTAATGTGGCTGTTGAAATTCAGTCCATCACTACTGTACACCTAGATTTCTGGCTTTATTAGTGGTTTTGTAGTCTGCTGACTGAAGCTCTGTGATTACTTTTAATCGGTCCTTCTTTGCTCCAAAAACAATGATCTCAGTTTTTTGTTTGTTCAGTTGGAGAAAGTTCTGAGTCATCCAGTCAGTGATGTGCTCAATGCACTTGCTCAGTGTTCTAATCGGAGAACAGTCTCCTGGTGTGATTTTAAAATAAATCTGTGTGTCGTCTGCATAGATGTGATAGCTTAGATCGCTCTTTTTAATAATTTCAGCCAGAGGTAGCATATAGATATTAAAAAGCAAAGGTCCTAAGATGGAGCCTTGAGGAACCCCGCATGACATATTTGTCAAAGTTGATGGGTAGTTTCGTTTTGAGACAACGTTTTTTCTGTCCTTTAAGTAGGTACTAAACCAATTTTGAGCTGTTCCTGAAACTCCCACCCAGTTTTCTAGACGGTCTAGCAATATATTATGGTCAACAGTATCAAAGGCAGCGCTGAAATCGAATAATACTAAAACTGATATTCTGCCAGTATCTGTGTTTAAATGAATGTCATTTAAGACCTTTACAAGTGCAGTTTGAGTGCTGTGGTTAGGTCTAACGCCCGACTGAAACACATCAAAACCATCATTTAAAAACATGAAATGACTCAACTGTTGAAAAACAACCTTTTCAATCAATTTGCTTAAAAAAGGAAGGTTTGATATTGGCCTGTAATTATTCATTACGGTTGTGTCTAAGTTATGCTTTTTTAGGAGTGGTTTAATTACTGCAGTTTTCAGGGCCTGTGGAAATACATCTGATTGAAGAGAGTTGTTTACTATGTGTAGTATATCTGAGGCCATGCAGGGAAAAATACTATCGAGGCTACAGGAGGAGGATTTCAGATGTTGAATAATGTCTTCCAGGTCTTTAGCATTTATCAGACGGAATTGTGACATGGTGTCTGAATTGGCTTTAGGTGAACACAGGGACAAAACATTGGCTGTACCTGAAGCAGAGGCACTGACTGCCTGTCTAATTTTCATGATTTTGTCAGTGAAGGAGGAGGCAAATTCATTGCAGGCCCTGGTGGATAGAAATTCTGGAGCTAATGACACTGGGGGGTTAGTTAGTCTGTCGACGGTAGCAAATAAAGCACTTGTTTTTTTTTTGGTAATGATGTCAGAGAAGAAAGACTGTCGTGCCTTTTTTATTTCCTGATTATAGATGCAGAGTCTCTCTTTATATATTTCGAAGTAAACTTGGAGATTTGTTTTTCTCCACCTGCGTTCAGCTTTTCTGCACTCAGTTTTTGCTGTTCTCACAGTCATGGCTTTTCTCCATGGAGATATTTTCTTGCCAGATACTTCCTTTGTTTTAATGGGAGCGATGGTATCCATGACATTTGTTATTTTAGAATCAAAATGATCAACTAGGTCATTTACTGAGAAGTTAGCATGGGCAATTGAGGGAGTAAAAATCTGGGCAAACATTTCCTTTGTATTTTCAGTTAAGTGACGTCTAGTGGTTACCTCTTTCTTTGCAATTGTATGGACGGTAATAGAGCTCTCAAAGAAAACAAAGGAATGGCCGGAGAGCGCAACATCAGTGACCACAAGCTTAGAGATGTTCAGACCCTTTGATACAATTAAGTCCAGGGTGTGCCCCTTATTGTGCGTCGGACCCTTGACATGCTGAGTCAGTCCAAAATTGTCGATAACACAAAACAGTTCTTTAGCCCCTCTGTCCTGGGGATTGTCAACATGGATATTAAAATCACCAACAATGACTAGGCGGTCAAAGTCAATACACACTACAGACAACAACTCGGTAAAATCATCAAAAAAGCTTGCACAGTATTTGGGTGGTCGACAGATGTTTAGGAAAAGAGCTCGAGAGGAGCATTTCAACTGAAGGGCCACAAGTAGGACTCGGTTCCCTTCGTTCTTACCAAAGAGCCGTTCAAAAGAATCGGATCGTTCGCGAACGTCACATCACTACTACCTCCCTTTGGTAGCTGGGTCTCCTGCTAAAAAGGGGGACAGTTGAGGTAAAACTGAGTGCAGAATTCCTTTGGAAAGCCTCACTTACTGCATGTCACTCCCACCCTCATCCACCTACACCGGTTGCCAGTCAAGTCCCGCAAAACATACAAAATCCTCCTCCTTACCTACAAGTCCCTCCATGCCCATGCCCCCCAGTACCTATCGGACATCCTTCGCCCACCCCGGATCCTGCGGTCTTCAGACTCTGGCCTGCTTATGTTTGTAGTATTCCTTGTTCTCACATCCCAGGAGAGAAGCTTAAAATAAAGAGACTAATTCAGTCTCTGAAAAGGTTCAAATGGGTTACTTTAATTAAATGGCGCGGTAATGAAACAGACAGAGCGAGTACAGGAGCACAGCTGTGGTGGGGAGGTGAAGAAGTGCCTGAGATCGCGTTGTCCTCTGTCTGTATCGATCCAGCGCTCCTCCTTCAATGGCGGCTGATGACGTCGTTCTCTCACCTCTTTCCCCAATGTCCGATATCGCACATAACAGAGGATTTCAACGTTGTGTGGTCATTGTATAACTTCCACACGCCTTTTCTCCTCATACACTTTTTCATGACTTTTTATTTAATGCATTTTAACGGCTCTAATCGTTATTTACGTAAAACCGGAAGTTAAGCGTACTGTTTGTATTTCGGAGACTTCTTCCGGAATAGCTTTTCAAAATAAACGTTAGCATCAATGTTAGCCACAGGCGAATGCTAACCGGACATTTTTTCACAATAAAACAGTTTTAATTACTGTATTTTTAAACTAAATTACATCATAAAACATTGATTTTAATTTCTTACACTTACCACCCGCACCACACTGCGAACCTTCGGGGACAGAGCCTTCAGTGTGGCAGCCCCCACCCTCTGGAGATCCGCAACATCCCCACGCTTGACGCCTTCAAAAGGGCCCTCAAGTCCCATCTGTTTACTAAGGCCTGTGGCCCCTAATCTATTGTTTGTTTTGTCTGCCTTTTGCTTTTGTTATGTTTGTTTTGCCCCTGTTCTTCTTTGTTAAGCGACCTTGGGTCTCAGGAAAGGTGCTATATAAATCCAAGCTATTATTGTTAGTATGTCTGTCTCCTCCCTTGCACCAGTCACCTGAACTAGGTTCACCAAAGAGAATCCATCACCAAACCACATCGTAGATTTATTTCTTGGAAGGAGCGACACCATTAACTTCCCCATTCATCTCCCTGCAGTGGTTCTCCTGCATATAAGCCTGCATGACAACAATATAATCCGTTTACACTGCCACTTATACGTCCTCAAGCCTCTACTTGGTTCTTGTACAGGTATACATTTGTGAGCCATTATTGATTGGCTTGTTCACTCTAACATCAAATCTGCATCAGCAAGTGTTCATTTAAGTTATGATTTACTGACTTTCTATTCAAAGGGTTTACCAGAAAGGGGTAGTTTAATAACCATTGTCAACCCTGTACAGCAAAATTGCATTGATTCAAATCAATGTCAGCATTATTGACTGGCAGATTGAAAGCCATTATATTACAAAAAAGACTTGATTAAAGGCCCTGTCACACTGTCCCAAAATGACACCCGATGGACACACGAATATGGAATTGTGAATTTCGCACGAAGATGGCCCCGAACCACACACGAAGGCAACATTTACATTACATTTAAGACATACAACTGCAATGAAAGTACCAAAAACAATTATGTTACAGTACTATGATACTGTACTGATATCTTCAGACTTTGTTCTTTACTTTCTCCGTCTTTATATGTAGAAAATATTACGTTTTCTCCGTAATGTTGTTTCCATAGCAACAACAACTTCCTGTCAACTCTCCTTCAAAATAATATTTATCCTTTTTAGTTTCACAGAACACAAATTGGGTTATTTACATAATATGTTTACATGATTTTGTTGTGCAATAAAAAACCCGATGGACACACGATAAAGGAAATGTTCAAATTCGGCTGTGATCGTAGCAACATCGGGCCATTCGTGAGGGCATCTTAAGCCATCGTATGACCGCCGGTGGAGTTTCTCAGGCTCCGGCAGCAACTTCGTGAGCGGAGGCAAAATCTTTGGCATGCCAAAAAATTGCCGAAGGACCTTGCGAAGGTTCATTTTCGTGTTGAATTCGTGTGTCAATTTTGCCCTTCGTAAGGCCATCGTGAGGGCATCTTGTTATCCTCGGTGCCATCGGGCATTCGCCCCGATCAGAGTGAGGGTGAATGCACCGATGATAACACGAAGATTACACGATTTGACAAGATGTTCACGAGTGCCTTACGAAGTTGCCGCTCACGAAGTTGCTGCCGGAGCCTGAGAAACTCCACCGGCGGTCATACGATGGCTTAGATGCCCTCACGAATGGCCCGATGTTGCTACGATCACAGCCGAATTTGAACATTTCCTTTATCGTCTGTCCATCGGGTGTCAATTTCGGGACAGTGTGACAGGGCCTTAAATGACAGGGTGAGAGCTGGGGATTGAACCATTGGAACTCCAATTATCCCAAAGTCACAGCCAATCTTCGCCTGATTATGACTCCCGTTATCAATTTACTTTTAGTTTTTAGATTTAGTCAACTTGTCTTTTAAAATAAGTTTCTTATGTCGTGTTTTAGCTGTCTAAAAGTCTGGAGTTTTTAGTCTATTTTGGTACAATTTTAGGCCAGGGAAAACTATTGAAAAATGTTTTAAATGCGGGTATATTTTGAAAGTTTCAATACTACTTGGTTTACTATAAAAGGCCATAGCATTAATCTGGACTATGCAAAAGACTTCAAACACATGTTGTTATGTTAAGGTCTATTTCAAAAGAACGGTTTGTATGTGGAAGTACGTCAGTGACCCTAGCAACATAGATTATTGCTGGAAACATGTATGGTATCAGATCTCCTACAGCTGATTACGAATCGTATTTCACATTCTAAAGACATTTATATTTCCTAAAGTTATAACATGTAGATTTAAAGAAGAGATATGCCACAAAAGGTAACTGTTATATCAATGTTGGACCTAGTCATAGTAACTAGGTGTGTTATTGAATTAAAGTTTCCAGAGAAGAGATTATTCGTCTCTTTGCTAATTATTGGCTATATTTAGATTATAATGAAGTTAAATCTTTGTTAATTGGATAATTCATATCCTGCAAGACTCCTAAAGACGTCATGAGATGATGACCGTTCTACATCTGGAACATGTCCAAGTGTAGGAGAGCTGTGTGTGCGTTAAACATGATTAGGGAACATGTTCGTGTGTCATTTAGAAAACGTATATCTGCCCTGTGTGTTTCTGGTACTTTGTTGGGAGCTGATTGCTTGAGGGCAGGTAATGTTTCCCCATTGTTGTTTGGTGTTGCGCAACTAAATAATAATGATTAATTTCAACTATGTCTGTGTTTGTGTTTCATTGATTCCTCTCTGTTTCATGCGTTCCTGTTGTGAGGGTTGATTTGCCACGACAGTAACAGCATTACACATTGTTCCTCTTCACTCCGCTGCTCACAAACCGGACCTCTCACTGCTGTGGAAAATGTGTAAAAGCCATTAAACTTGTAACTAGGGCTGTCAGTCGATTAAAATAGTTAATCGCGATTAATCGCAAATTAATCGCACATTTTTGATCTGTTCTAAATGTACCTTAGAGGAATATTTAAGTTTTTAATACTCTTATCAACATATGAGTGGACAAATATGCTTTATGCTAATGTTTATTATCATTTGAACATTACAAATATTCGCCCTCAATTCAACCTGGAACCTCTCTCATACAATTACAAATGTTGTGTTGTGTGTGTGGTGTGTGTGTGTGTGTGTGTGTGTGTGTGTGTGTGTGTGTGTGTGTGTGTGTGTGTGTGTGGTGTGTGTGTGTGTGTGTTTGTTTTGTGTTTGTTGTGTGTTGTGGAAGCCTGACGGGCAAGGGGGTAACCCTGTAGTAATATAGCGACGGGGAGGGGCCCTGACCGTCCCGTCAATATATGACGGGATGGAGTGAGAACGTGTGTGTGTGTGATGGATCGTTGGAGCTATGTGCAACTCAAGGCATATGCTCGAACGGGAGCTGCCTGGATGCTGCAATCATGAGTGTGCTGACTGTTCGTTACAATGTCCCGCTGTCTGCTTCCTGCATCAAGTCATTGCTCGGCGCAGTTGTGTGGATAGAGCGTCCTCTGTTTTCATTGAAAACAGCTCCTTATATCCGTTAGCGCAGCTAGCTAGCACCCGATGCTAACAACAACAATGTACGTAAGGTCTCTCTCTCGCTCGCTCGGGCCACACCACACCCTCCCGGTCCTCCCCGATGGCCAGTCGGTGCCTGCCGGGAGCGTGGAAGTGTGGTCTGCCACAAGCGGGCAGCAGGGAGCGGGGCTGTCAGCATCAGCTTGTAGACGGTATTTTAAACTCGATGCGCTCTGAAACTACGGGGCGGCCGAGGAAAAAAAATACACATGCGTTAATCGCGTTAAAATAATTAGTGGCGTTAATTTTTTTTTCCGCGTTAACGCGTTATTAACGCGTAAATGGGCCAAAAACATAAGCATTATGGTCATTTTGATAAGAAGGCTACCACATTATAGGCATCCCTCTCACTGTATGTTGTTCTGCGTCGTGTAAAATGCAGAACTTCATCCATTTGTGATGTGGTTTGTGCTGACTTTACTCACACATGACCCTGAAAACCCTTACCCTTACCCACCCCCCATTTCCCCTCTGCTGGTCTATGGCCTTGTAGAGGGTAACGGGGTACAGAGTCGCTTGGATAAGCGGGGGAGTGCATCTGACGAAGAGATAGGTTGTTGTGCTCCCTCTCTCTGTTTCTTATCTATATCTATAGAACTGCTCGGGTCTTGATAGATTGAGTGGGGAAGTTCATGAGATCTTTCTAGAGAGTTATCAAGAATAACTTTTATCCAATGACCTTCTCCCTCTCTGTCTGTGTCTGTGTCTTCTCTTGTTCCGATTAACCCAGCACATCTTTCTTCTTGTTTGTATCTATATTTACGCCGGGATCCGGAGTCGAGGCTGATCCTCTTGCTGTAGTCCTGTGTCCTGGATCCTCTATCCTGAGTTCTGGATTAAGTCGTGGACTTCGGGTCGTGGCTGAACCTGTCTCTGCGGTCCTGCCTTGGGTCTCGTCTTGCTGCTTCCCTGATGGCTTCCACAGGATTGTAGCTGACTTCCTCGTGGATTCATCTTCTTATTACAGACACATGCATTTCCTAACATTCGGTCTATACGCTGTAAAATGTATTATCTCTTCGATTTACACACGGCATCTATTCCACGTCTGTCCGTCCTGGGAGAGGGATCCCTCCTCTCAGGGTCGGCTCTAGAAACAAATCGAATGGGGGGGCAATCATTTACCAAGGGGGGGCACACACTGCCGTCAACAACCAACACACAAACACCAACGCAACTTCAATTTAAAAAAACATGCTGTAAAGTCTATTGTCTTTCACCACACATTGCAGGGTTGTAGTGCTATTGTATAGCGCACCTATGACCTGTGCGTGCATGCATGCACGGTTGTGGCACGACCACCAAAACAGAAAACATATGGACATAGGCCACCATATAAAGTGTGCAAATGTATTTAGTATCCTATCCATGTGAACATGTTTTAGGTGGGGGTGGACCTTCCTCCTCTAGGAGGGTCTGGGGGCATGCTCCCCCGGGAAGATTATTTTTAAAATATTGAAGTTAAAAGCATCAATCTGGTGCACTTTGAGAATCTATGGATAGCCTACATCCAGGGGCGGCGGGTGCTGTAGGCTAGGGAAGGCTAAGCCTTCCCAAATATTTGTGTCACTGCATCCTGGTAAAATAAAATATAATGTATAATGTTTGTGTCTTTGACATTAGCTCTGCTATGCAGCCACCTGTGCCCTGTTCTACGAAGCCAGTTCAAACCCTGGATATGTTTGAGTTATCTAAACTAACCCTACACGAGATCTCGACGCTGGTTAATATCAACTCGGTAAATCAAGCCAGGGCTTCTCTCACCAGCTGAGAGCGCGTTCACGTGAAAGGGGCGGGGTTAGCAACATTTGACCAATCACAAACAGGGACAAGTGTACTGACAGCGCAGCGTCATACTTCATTAATGAAAAGTAAACTAATATTAGACAAATATGAACTTTAAAGTTCATATTTGTCTAATATTAGTCATCCATGACTTAAACATAATAATCCAGGATACAAGCCACCTGCAAGGTGAATACAGAACAACTGGTTACAAAATAAATAAACTACGAGTGTTTGAAAGCGTAACAGTGTTATGATACTCACTGCCCCGTCTAAGACACGAGTGGATCTGACTTTAATTACATTTGTCTCTAGTGTTTCGTCAACATAATGTGTTGCTTAAAATAATACTTCTGCATACAGTATGTGACACTGTGAGTGCTGCACGGCCAGATACGGCTCAGCTGACTCAGATAAGGAGATAATATAGGCTATGATATTATATGATCGATGATCTGATTGAATGTGATATGAATGATAAGTGCGACACGTCGGCGTCTTCTCTGCATACGGCAGTTTAAACTGTATTTCCTTTATCCTGTAATATGACTTGATAGATTTAAACACACACTGAGCTCTGATTTTCAGCAGGCGGTGCTTTCATTGAGTTGATCTCTTTTCTATAGACGCCGGAGGCGGGCAGCGTCAGGTAAAAAAAAAAGGGACTTAGCCTTCCCACACCTGAGCCTCTGCGCCGCCTATGCCTACATCTCTCAGCACCCATATGAACAGAACTGTACACAGATGTACTTTTTCATTATGGATATTTTACTAATCACTCCCCTTTTAAACTGTATTCTTGTGTTACTGTCCTATAGTATTTCGTACCCGTTTTTAATTTATTCTCTTATTTTTTAATAACTATAATGATCATATAAAGGTGTTCCTCGCAAATAAGTGTTTACATAAATGGTGACCAAACCGTTTGAGACCCACTGAGATAACTTACACTAAAGTGAACTATCTAACACTGAGAGTCCTTCACTGAGCTGAGGTTATACGATCCTCTCAGTCTGACAGGAGAGGACTCTCCTCCACCTTGGTGTAGAAAAAGCTCTTATATCCGTTAGCATAGCTAGCTAACCAGATGCTAACAACAACATTCCACGTTACCGCTTGCGCACTCACAAAATGCGCTCGTGCCAACACACCACACACACCACCACACACACAGAGCTGAGCTTGAATGAAACACAGAGCCCCAGAAGGTAGGCTACTTGTACTGTACTGCTACTTGTACTGTATCGCCACTGGCTTTCATCTAAACCCACAGCCACGTAATGATAACAAAACAAAGGGTCGGGGGTCATTGGTCAAGCAACACACCAATCAGAGAGCAGCAGTGAGCACACCTCAGGCTGTGTTTTATATTTGTATTCTTTATTCTGACGTATTTCACACAAAAAACCTTTAGTGGAAACGTTTTCACTTATATGATTAAAAAAAACACAAAAAAACGGCAAAGTGGCAAGGCTTGCCCACCCTGCGTTGGCGGGGCACAGTGACTAAATTTGGGAGGGCATGGCCCGCGCATGGCCCGCGAATGACCCCCATGACGCCGACCCTGCCTCCTCTGCTGCTCTCCCTGAGGTTTCTCTCCATGTTCCCCTTTAAAACTGTGGGGTTTTTCTCTGGAAGATTTTCCTTGTACGATGTGAGGGTCTAAGGACAGAGGTCTAATGACAGAGGGTCTAAGGACAGAGGGTCTGAGGACAGAGGGTCTAAGGACAGAGGGTCTGAGGACAGGAGGGTCTAAGGACAGAGGGTCTGAGGACAGAGGGTCTAATGACCAGAGGGTCTGAGGACAGAGGGTTCTAAGGACAGAGGGTCTGAGGACAGAGGGTCTAAGTACAGAGGGTCTAAGGACAGAGGGTCTGAGGACAGAGGGTCTAAGGATAGAGGGTCTAAGGACAGAGGGTCTAAGGACAGAGGGTCTGAGGACAGAGGGTCTAAGGACAGAGGGTCTAAAGACAGAGGGTCTTGTAATTTGCTTTAAAGTGTCTCTACTGTAGGCTAATCTTTATTATATATACAGCACTTGGCTCGACCAAAAATCGTTTATAAATGTGCTATATAAATAAAACTTGATTTGATTTTTTTTGTATCCATATCTCTCGCTAGAATCTCCCACCATCCAACTAACAACAACAACGTCAAGCCTTTGGGCTCTGAAAACTACCGGGGCGGGCCGAGGACAAATACCATGCGTTAATCGCACGTTAAAATAATTAGTGGCGTTAAAAAAAAAATCGCGTTATAAACGTAAGTGTGTTGGGATTTTCAGCGCACCTAACCTGGGAAATGATTTCCTCCCATCATTTTTAGTTTTTTAAATCTCTAAATCCTTTTGTTAAATCACACATTCCCAGTTTTTTACACTGAGTTCAGTTTGTTCAACTTGATCTATTAGGAAAAACCAAATTTTGAGTGGTACCAAAATCCATACAAGCAATGCGACCTCCCTCCGTTCAATCCAGAAAAATATATAAGTTATGAATCCCCGGCCCTCTTGTCTATTGATTTCCCCGTGGATGCCAAACACAGTTCATTTAATACAATTCATTTTTCTGTGAGAGTCAAAGGGAGAGAGGGTGAACACGTGAGAAGACGAGGAGAAAGAAAACCATCACATAGCTTCTGCTAGATATCATACCGACTACCTTTCAAACACATTATTATTATTGAACAGATCATATTGCTGACATGCACATATGCAAATGTAACAAAGAAGACTTGCATATATTTGTGTTTGTTTGAGACCTGAATGCTGCTAAGGTGGGAATACTCAAAGATAAATTGTATAATTTTGTACTGAAATACAGACCAAGGCTTTTCTTGCTGATCCGAGAAGGATAAAAAAAAGGAGGGGAAAACTATTGGAGCATGAAATCAAAGAACAGCTCGATCCATTTACCTGACTGTCTGGCTCTCAGTGGGAGTGGGAAGAACTACTGGAGGAGGAACGAATCCCTATTGAGTTTTCCATGAGTGATGAGGAAAGTTAAATCAATATTACATTGCTTTATGCACCTACATTACTTCCTGGAAATCCTTACTAGCACTCTCAGTATGCTATATTTCCACATATCCATGATGGGACAAAACTCAAGGTGTGATTGGCGCTATACAGCAGATCCAGAATTTAGTTGTCCTTTCTGAGCTACCGTAGAAACTCGGTAGCGCAACACCATACACAGACAAATAAAAAATACCATAGTTACACTAATAGCTCTCTCTTTTCACTAAGCTTTAACTTGTCTTTTAGATGCTAACTTATTAGCACATTGCGTAACGTAGGACTATCTTAAAGAAGCTTATCCACTCACCCAGTACGTCTCTCAGTAATTTAATTCTCAGCATATCGTTGATAACTTTTAGACAGCAGTCGTGTTTTCAAACTATATTTAAATCAGGATAATCATTTCCCTGCACGTCCAACCGTACATTTCTGGATTTGTCAGTTTTGTGGGCGAGTGCTTTGAGAATGTCGACCTTCGTCCTCACATGTCATGTCAGACAGGAAGAAAAAAAAACATCCGTACAGAGAGCGGATAATTTGATTAAGAGCCAAGGTTTAAGTGTTGCCAGTTTGTGGATAGAAGAGGCCAGAGAGGGTACAACCGATCTGATCGCTAAACAGAGCTGTGACAAATAGCTCTGACAATCCCGTCAGCGGGGCAAACATCGGGTGAGAGTCTGCAACTGAATAGAGAGCAGCCAGGCCCTGCATGACAAACCGCCTCAGACTGACAGTCTGTCTGCACGCAAACTCTCGGCTGTCAAGTGATGTGCAGTCAGTGCTCAGAGATTACGGAGTAAAACTCAGCCTTTCTGCTTTCCTTTTTTTCTCCCTCACTGTTTCCTTTCAACTTTTTTACACATATGCACGGGCTATCCGTCTCAAATACCTGCGAGATGGCAAAAAGTACACACATCCTTTACTCAAGTAGAAGTACAGATACTCGTGTTTAAAATACTCTGGTAAAGTAGAAGTACTGAGTAAACTAGTCTCTGAACTGTACTTCAGTAGAAAGTACCCATAGCTAGCAGCTGTTTTAAAGAGTACCTGACCTCCCTTTATATTAATAGAACAATAATGTCCTTGTTAGCTAATGAATGTTTCCATGGTGACCAACGGCAACATGACAACGTTTCCATTGGTCCCTCTTCTTCAGAGAAGACCAGGAAACGATGGATACACGGATCGTGTTCCAATCAATAGGCACGCACTGACTCTGAAGAATAATGATCACGCACCAAACACACATTCAGACTAAAGGAACCAGCTGTTTGGAAAATGAGAGAAGTAGAAGTACAGGTATTTGAGTTCAACATGAGAGAAGTAGAAAGTACAGGTATTGAGTTCAACATGTAAGAAGTAGAAGTACAGGTATTGAGTTCAACATGTAAGAAGTAGAAGTACAGGTATTTGAGTTCAACATGTGAGAAGTAGAAAGTACAGGTATTTGTGTTCAACATGTAAGAAGTAGAAAGTACAGGTATTTGAGTTCAACATGTGAGAAGTAGAAAGTACAGGTATTTGTGTTCAACATGTGAGAAGTAGAAAGTACAGGTATTTGTGTTCAACATGTAAGAAGTAGAAAGTACAGGTATTTGGGTTTCAACATGTGAGAAGTAGAAAGTACAGGTATTTGTGTTCAACATGTAAGAAGTAGAAAGTACAGGTATTTGTGTTCAACATGTGAGAAGTAGAAAGTACAGGTATTTGAGTTCAACATGCAAGAAGTAGAAAGTACAGGTATTTGTGTTCAACATGTGAGAAGTAGAAAGTACAGGTATTTGTGTTCAACATGTAAGAAGTAGAAAGTACAGGTATTTGTGTTCAACATGTAAGAAGTAGAAAGTACAGGTATTTGAGTTCAACATGTTAAGAAGTAGAAAGTACAGGTATTTGAGTTCAACATGTAAGAAGTAGAAAGTACAGGTATTTGTGTTCAACATGTGAGAAGTAGAAAGTACAGGTATTTGTGTTCAACATGTGAGAAGTAGAAAGTACAGGTATTTGGGTTCAACATGTGAGAAGTAGAAAGTACCGGTATTTGGGTTCAACATGTGATAAGTAGAAAGTACAGGTATTTGGGTTCACATGTGAGAAGTAGAAAGTACAGGTATTTGAGTTCAACATGTAAGAAGTAGAAAGTACAGGTATTTGAGTTCAACATGTAAGAAGTAGAAAGTACAGGTATTTGTGTTCAACATGTAAGAAGTAGAAAGTACAGGTATTTGAGTTCAACATGTAAGAAGTAGAAAGTACAGGTACTTGGGTTCAACATGTAAGAAGTCAAAGTAAAAGGTCTTCAGAAAATAAGTAGTAAAGTACTGATACCAGAAAAATGTACTTAAGTACAGTAACAAAGTATTTGTACTCCAGTACTTCCCACCACTGGATACCTGACATAAAATGTTTAAATTATATTAAATAAAGTTTGTAAACTGCTACAAGATGTTTGTCAAAGTCTGCCTGGAAAGATCCTTAATTAAAGAGGACATATTTTTGCAATAAATAACATGTAAAGTAATTATTTGCATGTGTGTTTACTGGCCATACATTACAATAATCCATTGCTGGAGGAAACGTTGGTGTTGGATTAATGCAAGCCCAACTGTATGCAAAACAGTAGTCACCGTTCTGTAGCAGCATTATAAAAACGTTATCCATTTTTATTGTCAATGTAACAAAGACTTAATAATGGTGCAATCTATCTGGAAATGCCAAGTGCATTACTGTAAGTGCATACCGTTTTTTGAAAGACCACAAAACTAAACTGCAATTTTCAAACATGTTTTCAGATAATATGTCTTCTTGATTACGGTCCAATTCCTGGTAGTGCTTACATGATTAAAATAATAACATTTGAAAAAAAGCAACATCTCATTAAAAACATTGCCTTGGAAAACTGTCTTTGGAAATGCATTATTGGAACTACTTTCTGCTGAAAAAATACTCCCGATGAAAATGTTTGAAAGCAAATTCTGTGAAGCAGGGTTGGGTAACAACGCAACACTATCTAGGTTTCTCTGTGTTGCTATAGTTGCTGATTATCTTGAGAGATATGTAATGATGAACAATCCTCTCACAGCCTTTATACTCACTCTTGCAGGACCAGACGCATTAACCATTAGTTATTTGTAACCCTTGTGTTGTGTTCGAAAGCTGTTACCGCTCATGGTGTTCGCGGGTTAATTTTCACCCGTGATTTATCTCAGTCTAAAGTCAAAGATGAATCTTGATTGGTCCAAATTTGCCCCTGAGTCACCCACAACAATTCTGCTGGGTCTCCCCAGACCCGAACACCAAATTATACACTTTTTTTTTAGAGACCTTCAGACTTGGCTAAAAATCTGTTTTGTAGTGTTTATATAGCCGTTGTGGAGGATATCATGAAACCTTGTTCCGATACAAAAAATTTGAGCGGAGTTATTATATAATTTTAACTTGAAACGGGTCACGGGGGACCCCAACACAACACTAAGGGTTAAGATCAAGGCAAGATCACAAGGTGCATTTTATCAAATCTAAATACATGTGTTATCCTGAGCATGATACGTATAGGTAGAACTCCAATGCAATGAATGGAACTTAGTTATACTACTGTATAATGTAATGTAATGCTAATTCTAGTGAAGTGCAGTTTATGGGAAACAGACTGGTTTTAGAAACTACCAGAGACAGTGTCACATGTGTGTTACTGAAAGTGTGATCTCACACCAGCCAAAGCCATGTGCATCTTCCAAACACAAAAGTCAGTCACAGAAAGACAATGCAAACGTCTCAGAGGTTCCTGTAAAAATAAACCAAAACAACACATTTTAAGGCGCTGTTAAACATCATCAGCAACGATGCATGCAACAGCGCACAAGATCAACGGATGAAAGGAGAGCTTGTTAGAGTGCAAGCTGTGGTACAAGAGCCTATCGAAGAGATTTCCATATTGGCAGATGCACATTACCGTGAGACTTAATGTCTATATTTGCATACAAATCAAACTACACAAATTATTTTGATGAAGCCTTAAAGTATCTTCACCATGTGTGTTACATAGTAGGAGCTCAGAAGTCAGGTGCTGTTTCTCTCAATCCAATTAGAAGATGCCTCATCATTCTTCACACCTTTTTGGAGATTCAAGTTCCTGAGAATTCCCCGGGGCAATAACACAACTCCTGAAGTTTTCCAAACAAATATTGGCCGGGTAAGGATGTTTCATAGAGAACAGAAACTAGAAAGTAGGAACAATAACTAGAACTAGAAGGTGCAAAATAATGTCATTCAGATCTGCTAAAAATGGGTGAATCCGTTCTGCCTTGTAGTTTTCCCATAATCATGCTTACTGTACAATCAGTCATACAGATAAGAAAACAGAACCTCCTTTATGGGGCTTTCAATGAAAAATGTTATTCAGCATAAAACTCAATGGCAAGCACCTGATCATCCATGACGAAATGTATCATTGGAAACCCTTGAGTTCACCATGATCAGATTTATGATAATTTTAGAGACCCTCAAAGACGCTTCAAGTATTATTTTAGTTTTTTATTTACTGACATCAATGTTTTTACCATGGATAACACTGTGAACATTAGGACAACAGGAGACATGTTGACCATAATGTCCACCACTTTTCTGAAATATGATGAAGGTCATACTTCTGGAAAGGTCGTTTGTATATAAACCAAAGAAAAATGGGCCAAGAACAGAGCCCTGTGGGACTCCTGTTCACTCTTTGGTAACAATCTATACAAATCAAATCGGCATTGCCCTAGCATGCTTTCAGAATACAATGTCTACAAAAATCAGCCCCTAGTTTACAAGTAGAGGATAAAGCCTCATGACAGCCTTCCCTTCACTTCAACACAGAACCTCAGCTCCCAGAAGGACGACCAACTAGAGTTTGAGGTGATGGCTGTTCATCCGATATCTTCCACCTTGCTTTGGGGAATACGTTCAAATACACAGCGCTGAGAAACACTTCAAAGAGAAGAGCCCACATGTGCATGCAGCATAACGGGTGAAGAGAGGCCACTCTTTGGTTTCCCTGATAACCTGATTGTTGCAAACAACAATAAGCTGAAAGCAAACATAGCAGTTCTATCTAAATGACTGCACTCAGAGTACTTGACTGTGTTACACAAAGGACAAAGAGGAATAGAGAAACAAAGGAAGGGCAGGGGAATGTCTGGCCATCAATAAGTGATAAAAGCGTGCAGGCATCCGGAGATTGTAACAGCCAGAGGCTTTATCAACCAAAGAAATAGCCCGAAGTTTACCCAGTTGTGTCCTGAGACCTGCACACATTGCTCTGTAATAACGACACTTTGAAGTTCCTTACAGACAGGGTTTGGCTTTATTCAATTACTTTTATCTTATTTTATTTAACCTTTATTTAACCAGATAAAAAGCATTGAGATACAATCTAATTTACAATGCTGACCTGGCCAACAAGGCAGCAACGTTACACATTATTACACATAACACAGACATGTAAAATACAGAGAACACAACTAAGAAAACAAAAGATGAAAAAGCAGTCACTACATTGAGCACATGAGGACAGTAGGAAAGGCACTACTTATTACTGCAAGAGCAGCTGGTGGTAAGGACCTCAGACAACTTCAACTTAAAACATGCTATTGAGACAAGTGCCCTCAGTTTGAGGCGTGATTGAAGGTCATTCCAAGACCAAGGACCAGAATGAAAAAGACTCCTTTTCCCAGCCTCAGTCCGCACGGCAGGAACCTGGACCGTATCCAGGCTCTGGGTCTGAGGTTGTAAGAGTCACAAACTGGGGCATATCTGGCACATATGTACAGTGGAAGCTTACCTAAAATGGCTTTATACATTAATAAAAACCAATAAACTGGTTGTCATACTATATCTTAGATATTTTTATTTAAGTGTATTTGAACTGTACTAAGTATTACGTTCGTAACCTGAATTTAAATCAGGCTTTGTAATTATTTGAGTGACCGAGATGTAAGTGTATTTCAAGTGTACTATGTATTAATTTATTGAGCTATACTTAAATCAGGTTTTAAAATGGTTTGACTGATAGAGATCATGCAATGTTATTATTTGTTTATTGATTGTTATGAACCTGTCTGAGGACCACAGATGGAAATTAGCTATTAGCTATAATCTGGCATCTCTTCTCTTTGCTGAGATTAATGTTTTTGCATGCATGGTCCTTCTATAAATAAATACAAAACAAAATGCTGCATCCTACGCATAGTAAGTGAGGACCATCCAGTTAGGCTGTACAGTGTGCTTGATGAGTCCTATCGGGTGCATCTGATATATAACGCAGTGCAGCGTGGGAGAGTGGGTCAAGTTGGGCCAACACAGTGGGACAGGCAAATCTATAAATGGTGTCACCGTAGTCCAGCTGGGACAGGAATAAGCCAGAGACCAACCTTTTACGGGATGAAGCTGAAAAACAACATTTAAGTCGGTAAAGGAAGCCAAGAAGGAATTTCAATGTCTTTGTTAGAACTTCAGCGTGGTGTTTGAAGTTCAGATTTCTGTCCAACCAAAAGCCCAGATATTTGTAGGTATCGACAAACTCAATTAATATCAAAGGACTTTACAGCCAATAAGTACTGATCTTAAAACTCCACATGGATGTTTCCAAAATAGAAGTTGCATTCAAACTCTAGCTTGATGCTAATAAATATACTCTCATAGTTTACCGTCAATCATAAACAGCTGACAATTCCTAAATACATTGGACCACATCGTGCTTTAATAGATTTCAGTGAAGAAGACAACACTTGTTGCCTCATAGAGAAACTATTATGTTTTTAAATGAAGACGGATTAAGACAAATTATATTTACTGAAGAAAATGTTGATAAGAATAGTTTAATATTATATAACAAGAATAATGATACGTTAGAAAACGTTTTTTCCAGAAGGGGACCATAATGTTTTTTGTATAGATGGTATTGTGATTTATCTGTCACATGAATAATGGCCAGTATTTAATGAAATCAGAAGCCGCCTCAGACACCTCCCTGTTGAAGTGAAGATATGCAGAGCTCTTTGAAGCATGGTGTTCTAGCTTTGAATCATTAGCATGTCTTACATTATTTATGTGAAGTCATTAATGGCGTTAATGTCGTCCTACATGTGATATAATGGTAGCGTATAATGTATCAGGAATACGACATTTACTCGTACAGCCATACACCAGCACGTAACATTGTATTATTCTTTCCTAATGTCCTTCAGTGTAAAAATTGACTCTATGAATAAGTGAGCTCGTCCCCTCCAGTCCAGGAAGCCATTATTGAGTTACTTAAATGAAAATTGAACAAACTGCTCTAAATTGCAGAGCGATGGGGAACTTAACTGAAGGTTACATTTGCATAGCATCTCTCTCTATTGACTTGTAACCTGAACACGAGGTGAGTGTTTCCTCTGACAGCTGCAGCATGCGGGAGAGACGAAGCCCTCGGCTGTGTAAAGGCTCGCGGAAAAGTGTTTGTCACACACGCTGAAGCCTGATATTTCTTTATTCAGACGACAAGCTTTTCCCTCTTCTTCACGGCGCCACGGGCACGCACAGCAACACCGACAGGAAGAGCCTTTGGTGCCGAAATGTCTTGCAAATTGACTCGTTACTGAATGTGGAGTCGCTCAGGTGGGAAGGAGCAGAAAGACAATGTCTCTGCTCAAGAGAAATGGGGCATGGACGGCGGCCGCTGCCCTCTATCTCTTCTTGACACAATTAGATCCCCAAGAAAAACTCCTCAAGGAAATTGACTTTTGAATCGCGGCCCATAATCATTTGCAAACCTACAATAATGGTGATTTTTCCCTTCATATTAAGACATATTTGGGGTTTCTCGCCCCCCGCGAGTTACCGACTCTCATTAATTTAATCAAACACTTCACCCATGGTAGTTATCGCTGGGTCATGCCCCATTATAAATACAGTTTTCTCTATTTATGCACACAGGGGCTCCCAGAGGGTTTGCGGAGTAAGTGATTAATTTGATTGGTTTCCCCCTCCGGCGGTACAGCCACAGACTTTCCGAGAGTTTCTTTTTCCCGTTGCGCTGAGCAGATGGGAGCTGCTGCCGCTCCGCAGTGAAATGTATATCTCACCTCTGTGCAGCACTTTGATAAACACCGTGTTGTTGTTCTCCTCGTGATAAAACCAAACACTGGTACATGACAAAATGCGTTAATTGCTTGGTTAATGCTTAGTTAAATTAATTGGTGTATACTTTTAAGAACATTCAGGGTTTATTTGAGCCTAAGCTTACATCTTACAGGTCTCCCTTGAAAAAGAGATGGATGATCTCAATGGGACGACCTGGTTAAATAAAGGTTTGATTATAATAATATGTACTACGTGGGATAAAATAAAGTCTTTGTCAATACTTGGCATCTATTCTTTCGAGCATATATTCATTGTGATAAAAACAACATCAATGATACATGCAACATATCCTCATACAACAACTTTCATTTTTCGTGCAATTTCTTACGAATGTCCACTAAGACTTTCTATGACCATAATGCAATATACTTATATATATACTTTTTATTATGAGCCAATAGAACCCTGACCAACCATCAAACAAATTAGTTTGTCAAAATATATTGTTACAAATATATAGATGAACAATTAAAAAGAAAGTAGTACAAATAGAGGATTGTCTTAAGGTTACTAAAGATAACATGAAATCTAATGAAATATCCATAAACTATGTATTTCAGTCAGGGGTTCAGTTGCATTTATTCACACCTAAAATGTTCCTGATGAACCAATAAAGACTTTCTCATTAGTGCTTTTTATTACGGTAGGGGTTTAAAATTAAGTGTTTGTGTTCAGATTGGATTTAATTGGATTGAGGACGTGTTCCCTATTCCCTTTCTCATCCTTAAGCAACAAAAGACTGCTGAATAAAAAATGCAGAGCCCGCGTCACATGACACCGTCAATGTGAGGAGACAAAGGGAAAGAGACACACCTGCATCTATGCACATCCCATTAATCTTGTTATAGTCCCGTCCTCTTTCTTACTGTTAAATATGCATTCAATAGAATGGAGTCATTGAGTGTATTTGGCATATAAAAGATATGGGCTCATCATTAAAAATCCATGTAAGCCCTTTAAAGCTGAAGAGAGGTGATTTCATGCTTGGCTGCATCGTTTCGTAGCTGCTACACTCCACTGCCGCCACCTTCGCCACAATACAAAACACACACACACACACACACACACACACACACACACACACACACACACACACACACTCTCTGGGCCTCCTACAGTGACGTCCTTGGCTCTGCCTCCCCCGTGCGAGGCTCGCTGGGATGGATGCTGTGTCTGAACTAATGGAGCAGGGAGAACACAGGCTGGCTGTGAATAGAAGGAGGTGGAGGAGAGTCAGGGTGCTCTTCAAGCGCCTCTTTGAGCTCTCACAACAGCAGGTTACTGTCATCGCGCTTTTTCGGAGAGAGGAGTAATATTTAGTGGCTGCCGGATCTTCTTCCCTCGGGGGTGTTAGGGCTTCAATTTAAAAAGGTCCCCTGGATGTGTTCACATGCAGCGTTTAAACGTCTGGGGATTTCTAAACAAAAGTACTTTATCTTGAAATACAATTAATATCTGATCATTTCTTTCCATTGTGATGTCTCTGTTCATTATATCTTACCACTTTTAAACCCTAACCCTAAACACTAGCGGTTGTATTCAATTATTTGTCACTGTATTCTAATTGTGTTCACATGCAACATTTCCTTAAAGGTGGGGTATGTCATTTTGAGTGCGCTAGAATGTGAAAATACACAACCGGAAAAAATCTGCCACTTCCTCACAGAGCCCCGCCTCCAACACACACGAACGAGCACATGACCAATGAGGGCACGAGATAAGTGTGTGCCCCGATGGAAGGCTGACAGGCAGGTAGGCCAGTCCAATTACTTTAGCCGGCTCAGATGATTGGTCGTGCTTTTTACAGCGCCACGGCTTCCACAGACGACATTTTGTTATGTATTTATTGTCAAAGCATTTCATGTATTAATTGCTATCGGGATGTTAAGAGCCTTCCATGGAATATAACAACAAGTGTTTCTGAAGTAAACTACATACCCCACCTTTAAGTACCGTACTTTTCGGACTATAAAGCGCACCTGCATATAAGCCGCAGCAGCTAAATTGTCCGTCTGTCTTGCTCTCGTTCTGTCTCTCGGTTCCACTTTCACTTTGGCGCGCTACCTGTCTCACTCTTTTCCGGCCTCCAGCTTTTCCTGCTGGAGCCCGCCGCTTAAAGGTGGCGGGCGCGGACCGGTCATAGAGCACATAGGGTTAAAGGTGGTTAATTTGACCTGTAAAACCCATAGATGTAGGAGGTCCCCTAGTGGCCGTTAGCTGTACAAAAAAAGGGGGAAAAAGTTGCGGCTTATAGTCCGAAAAGTACGGTACTTCAAAAAGTTAACTTTACACACCTAATTTGTACCATAATGATCTATTGTAATGTGTCGGTGTTTGTTATATCTTAGATATTTTAAACCCTAACGCCAAACTAGGGTTAGATTACATACTTGTTCAGTGTATTTGGTTTACTGTAATGGTTTGCTTATAAGTGTTGCTGTATCATACATGAAATCCCCCAAATGATTGTATTTTCAAACCTTTGTGAATGAAATGAAAGCAATGGAGTAACATGGCACAAGCTGTAAGATCTTTCCCCTTGGGGCTGGGATCAGAGAAGCTCCCTCCGGTCATTTTGGGCTCTAATAAAAGAAGAAATGAGAGTAACGGTGAGTGTCCTTTTTCTATAGCTTTCGATGAAATATGTTAAATCAAATCTGTTAGTAAAATACAGTTTTAGTTTAGTTTAGTTTAGTTTATTTATTTATTTCCGAGCGTGTAAAACCAAAGAAAATACAAATGAAACAAAAGATGATACAGACATGATACAGTACTATACAAATGAATGCAATAACTAAACGAAATATTTAAATAATAATTGAATAATCTGTAGTATCATTGTCTGATCAGTGTAAACGCCCTCTGTCTAATGTCTGAGCCCCTATTCTCAAGCTTGGCGTGTCCCATGTATCCATTGGTTCACCTTTTGTTTTAAACGCGTTGTGAATGAATACATGGAGTAATGTTCAGAGATGAGATATGCCAAACTTTCCTCTCGTTGCAGAAAATATGCTGCTGAATCCGACTCGTGCACTAATGACTAAGAAATTCCTCTAAAGGACATCTGCGGTTCCATAACCATAAAAACATTTTGCTTCTGATTAATGTGGTATTCTAAGGCTCATGGCTCTCCTTAGCAGACCACCAGACGAGATGTTCAATCAAGTATGCATGACTTGACCTTAATGGATTCTTCACTGGGAGGCTTGCGTTGGTTATTAGGGAACCAGCTCATGTGGAACAACCTTGTCCCCTTGGGAGCTGAATTACACCAGTTCAGAGGAAAGCCACATTATGGCAGGAGGAGGAAAGAGGAAAGCACCGTTTCCTCTTGGCTCGCATACATCTTTCAGTTTGAAATGTGCCGACTGTGTGAAAGAAAATGTTCCATCTGCTGCTTGATTACCAATTCCCCATCGCTTCCTGTTTGCTTTACAGTCAGTGCTGCTGGCCTTTTGCCTCGAACGCAGGCTTGGGAAGTAACCGATTACATGGTAACGAGTAACGATACAAAACAACTGTATTCCCTTTCAGATGTAATCAGATTACTACCAGCCAGCAGGAATACAATGTTAGTAAACACCTACAGATATCACATAGTGTGTGTTGTAAAATGATCAGATGTTCTCTCTTCTCTGTAAGCTGTTCTGTTCTGTATATAATACTTTGAGAGTGAATCAATACGCGCCTGAACCTGCTTCGTTTGTGTCAGGATTCTCATGTTTTGTCACGTTTGTAGTTTTGTATGTCTGGTTATGGGTATTTTCCTCCCTGTATATTGTCTGGTCTCTTTTCCCTGTGTTTTCATGTCTGTCGTTAGTTTCCCTGGTGTGTCTAATTTCCTGATTGTGTTCACCTGTCACTCCTTGTGTTTCTCCTGTGCTCATCAGCGTCAGCCCCGCCCCTGATTGCTCCCACCTGTGTCTAGTTACCCTGTGTTTAAATCCCCCTGTCTCCCAGTGTTCAGTGTCGGTTCGTCTTGTGATTTGGCTTGTCCTCGGTGAGTGTTTCTGTTCTGTCTGTGTATATATAGCCTTGGAATAAAGGAATTATTTTTACTTTAATCTGCATTTGGGTCCTACCTGCTTCACACACCGTAACAGTTTGTTTCCTTCTAATTCCTGACTTTTTTCATAATTCTACCTTTGTTTTGTTGACAGTTTTTCCTTTTTAACATATTTGAAAATAATTTTCAAAATTCTATTTCTTTTTAACAAAAATCTCAATTTATTCAAAAAAACTTTGTACTTTTTCTCAAATCTAATCAAAATTCCTGACTTTTCATAATTCTATCTACTATTTAATTCTAACTACCTTTTTAAACTTTTTTGACTTTTTCTCAAAAAACTCACTTTTGGAAAATCCCTGACTTTCAAAATTATTTGAACAATTCTATTTCTTTTTAACAAAAATCTCAATTTGTATTTTCTCAAACAACTCAAATCTCACTTTTTTTCAACAAATCTCACTTTTTTCAAATTCCTGACTTTTTTCATAATTCTAAACCTTTTTTTGTTGACATTTTTTCCTTTTTTTCTCAAAAATCTCACTTTTGGAAATTCCTGACTTTCAACATATTGAAAATAATTTTCAAAATTCATTTCTTTTTAACAAAAATCTCAATTTATTGAAAAAAACTTTGTACTTTTTCTCAAAAATCAAATCAAAATCCTGACTTTTTTTCATAATTCTACCTTTTTTTGTTGACATTTTTTTCCTTTTTCCTCAAAAATCTCACTTTGGAAAATCCCTGACTTTCAAAATTATTTGAACAATTCTATTTCTTTTTAACAAAAATCTCAATTTGTATTTATTCTCAAAAAACTCAAATCTCACTTTTTTTCAAATTCCTGACTTTTTACATAATTCTTACTTTTTTTTTTCAAAACTCTCACTTTGGATCAGCTGTTCTCTCTTCTCTGTGAGCTGAACTGTCCTCTTTTCAAATACTTTAAGTGTGAATATACGCCCACTGCCTGAACCTGCTTCGTTTTTTTCCTTCTAATTCCTGACTTTTTTCATAATCTACCTTTTTTTGTTGACATTTATTACTTTTTCTCAAAATCTCACTTTGGAAAATCCCTGACTTTCAACATATTTGAAAATAATTTTCAAAATTCTATTTCTTTTTAACAAAAAATCTCAATTTATTGAAAAAAACTTTGTACTTTTTCTCAAAAATCAAATCAAAATTCCTGACTTTTTCATAATTCTACTTTTTTTAACTTTTTCTCCAAAAACTCACTTTTGGACAATTCCTGACTTTCAACATATTTGAAAATTATTTTAAAAATTCTATTTCTTTTTAACAAAAATCTCAATTTGTATTTATTCTCAAACAACTCACTTTTTTTCAACAAATCTCACTTTTTTTCAAATTCCTGACTTTTTACATAATTCTTACTTTTTTTTTCAAAACTCTCACTTTTGGATCAGCTGTTCTCTCTTCGCTGTGAGCTGAACTGTCTTCTTTTCAAATACTTTAAGTGTGAATACGCCTACTGCCTGAATCTGCTTCATGGTTTTCACGTTCTTTGTTTCACTTGTTCTGTTTTTAATTCAGCAGGTGAACTATATGTTCAGAAAATAGTGTGTGTGTGTTAAACTGAAACTGAGCATATCCTGTCAGCTCAGATTTGATTTCTGCTTCTTTAGTATGTGCTCATGTGTGCCTGAAATTGCGTAATGAAAGGCAGGTGTTATAAAATAAATATCTCGGTTTATTCTTTCACTCGATATCTCCTACATTAAAATCCACTCCTCGTTTTATACAATTATACAAATGTGCTCATGATTGGTCTAATGTACCCACGCATAAGCTGTGTGCATGTTCTGAAGTTGCTGTCGGAAGTTAAACGGCGGCATTGTGCGTCTGGTAGCGATGACCGTGATTGCGGCCCCCGACCAGAAGCCTTGATCATCAAGCTCTGTTTATCCCCATTCCACTTCGCACACATCGGTAAATAAACAAACAAAACGGCCCGCGGTTGAATTAATTGTCTCCTCCAGCTGTGTACTCTAATTGGGATAATAAGCTGAAAGGTTATCAGCACTCCACGAGGCATTGTTCAAGCACCTAGCTCCATCTCCCCTCCCCCCTTTTATTCTGCACTGAGAGGGTCTGTGCTGCAAAGCGGGGATGACACAACATCTCCACTTATGTGTACGTTCATGGAGTTCAACCTTAAGAGGGAGAGATAAGGATACACACTAGATGTTTAGGTTGCTTTGAGGTGGGAGAGTCGCCTGCATCCTTTTGAAAAGTGTGGATCAAATAGAACCGCATGTTTATTCAACACTATATAGGAACACTTGGTGCTATTAGGAAACACCTCTATCGCCTCCTTTAGGACACACTGGACCTTCCTCTATCACCTCTTTTAGGACACACTGGACCTTCCTCTCTCACCTCTTTTAGGACACACTGGGCCTTCCTCTATCACCTCCTTTAGGACACACTGGACCTTCCTCTATCACCTCCTTTAGGACACACTGGACCTTCTCTCTCACCTCCTTTAGGACACACTGGGCCTTCCTCTATCACCTCCTTTAGGACACACTGGACCTTCCTCTCCTCACCTCCTTTAGGACACACTGGGCCTTCCTCTATCGCCTCTTTAGGACAACACTGGACCTTCCTCTCTCACCTCCGTTAGGACACACTGGGCCTTCCTCTATCACCTCCTTTAGGACACACTGGACCTTCCTCTCTCACCTCCTTTAGGACACACTGGAACCTTCCTCTATCACCTCCTTTAGGACACACTGGGGCTTCCTTTATCACCTCCTTTAGGACACACTGGGGCCTTCCTTTATACACCTCCTTTAGGAAACACTGGACCTTCCTCTATCACCTCCTTTAGGACACACTGGACCTTCCTCTATCACCTCCTTTAGGACACACTGGACCTTCCTTTATCACCTCCTTTAGTTAGGACAACACTGGACCTTCCTTTATCACCTCCTGTTAGGACACACTGGGACCTTCCTTTATCACCTCCTTTAGTTAGGACACACTGGACCTTCCTTTATCACCTCCTTTAGGAAACACTGGACCTTCCTCCTACTTTAGGAAACACTGAACCTTCCTTTATCACCTCCTTTAGGAAACACTGGACCTTCCTCCTACTTAGGAAACACTGGACCTTCCTTATCACCTCCTTTAGGACACACTGGACCTTCCTTTATCACCTCCTTTAGGAAACACTGGACCTTCCTTTATCACCTCCTTTAGAACACACTGGACCTTCCTTTATCACATCCTTTAGGAAACACTGGACCTTCCTCTATCACCTCCTTTAGGAAACACTAGACCTTCCTCTATCACCTCCTTTAGGAACACTGGACCTTCCTCTATCACCCTTTTAGAAACACTGGACCTTCCTTTATCACCTCCTTTAGGAAACACTGGACCTTCCTTTATCACCTCCTTTAGGAAACACTGGACCTTCCTTTATCACCTCCTTTAGGAAACACTGGACCTTCCTCTATCACCTCCTTTAGGAAACACTGGACCTTCCTTTATCACCTCCTTTAGGAAACACTGGACCTTCCTTTATCACCTCCTTTAGGACACACTGGACCTTCCTTTATCACCTCCTTTAGGACACACTGGAACTTCCTCTATCACCTCCTTTAGGAAACACTGGACCTTCCTTTATCACCTCCTTTAGGAAACACTGGACCTTCCTCTATCACCTCCATTAGGAACACTGGACATCCTCTATCACCTCCTTTAGGACACACTGGACCTTCCTTTATCACCTCCTTTTAGGACACACTGGACTTCCTCTATCACCTCCTTTAGGAAACACTGGACCTTCCTCTATCACCTCTTTTAGAAAACACTGGACCTCTCCTCCTATCACCTCCTTTAGGACACACTGGACCTTCCTCTATCACCTCTTTAGAAAACACTGGACCTTCCTATCACCTCCTTTAGGACACACTGGACCTTCCTTTATCACCTCCTTTAGGAACACTGGACCTTCCTTTATCACCTCCTTTAGGACACTGGAACTTCCTCTATCACCTCCTTTAGGAAACACTGGACCTTCCTTTATCACCTCCTTTAGGAAACACTGGACCTTCCTCTATCACCTCCTTTAGGAAACACTGGACCTTCCTTTATCACCTCCTTTAGGACACTGGACCTTCCTTTATCACCTCCTTTAGGACACACTGGACCTTCCTTTATCACCTCCTTTAGGACACACTGGACCTTCCTTTATCACCTCCTTTAGGACACACTGGACCTTCCTTTATCACCTCCTTTAGGACACACTGGACCTTCCTTTATCACCTCCTTTAGGAACACTGGACCTTCCTTTATAACCTCCTTTAGGACACACTGGAACTTCCTCTATCACCTCCTTAGGAAACACTGGAACTTCCTCTATCACCTCCTTTAGGACACACTGGACCTTCCTTTATCACCTCCTTTAGGACACACTGGACCTTCCTTTATCACCTCCTTTAGGACACACTGGACCTTCCTTTATCACCTCCTTTAGGAAACACTGGACCTTCCTCTATCACCTCCTTTAGGAAACACTGGACCTTCCTTTATCACCTCCTTTAGGAAACACTGGACCTTCCTTTATACCTACTCCTTTAGGAAACACTGGACCTTCCTCTATCACCTCCTTTAGGAAACACTGGACCTTCCTTTATCATCACCTCCTTTAGGAAACACTGGACCTTCCTTTATAACCTCCTTTAGGACACACTGGACCTCCTTTTAGGAAAGGAAAGGTTGTAATGATGTCCCATAATTCCTTGCAGCAACATTTACCGTGACCCAACATTTGGCCGTTCACGGAAACAAGCGATCGTAAGAGTTATCGTGTTACGGCGCTCAAAATGTATCGAATCAAACATCGAACGATTGCTGAAATATTCATAATGAAATTGGTACTAATGATGTATTACTGCATTTCCTATCAGTTAAGGGGTTTGAATGAGTCAGGCCCCAAAACCCTAACACTACCCATAATGCAAACATTGGCCTTGGTTACGTGTCTTTTCAATGCAAATGTTGTCGTCTGATTAAATGTGAATTAACGGTCAAACCTGTATTCTCTGAAATCGGCTCGTGTTCGCATTTGGATCCAATCAGACTATTCTTAGGTTTCCTGGTTTGCTTTGAGTACGGAGCTCGGAGAATGTACCACTCTTACGGTACGTCCACACAGCAGCTTTAGACGAATCTTCCACCGCTTCTCTGCCCGTTGACTTTGAATGGGGATGACGTCACTTTGCCTCGCTTTTCGCCGAACTGCATTGTGGGGGAGCGAAGCGAAGATTTCCAGGATTCCAAAGTTGAGCAATGTTCAACTTTTGACGCTGAGCTGGAAGCGTCAGCCAATCAAACAAGTTTATGCAAATCTGACAGTAGAAGCGCTAGCCAATCAAACCGTGTGTAAGCAGGGAGAGCCAGACCGCAGTTCATTTCCTCATATTCCAAACGAGAAGTTACGGTAGCAAATCACCCGTTCTTTACGACCAGAACTATTAACGGGATACACACCGGAGGAACCAGCATGGAGGGAGGTGGCAGAGGCAGTGGGTGAAACTGGTAGGCTTTCGCCTGTTTGGGGAGTTATATATATATATATATATATATATATATTGCTCGCATAAAATCCCCGCGGTTTTTTTGCTTTGTATGTCGGGGGCGGGAGATTCATCTGATTGGTTGTTGGTCGCATTGCTCGCAAAAAATCCCCAAGCTGTCAGACACGCCAGACAAATACATCAGTACCTGAGGAAACACTGACAATATTAGAGTGGAGGTCCTTGCAAGAACTTGGCTGCGGAGAGTTTCATGCTCTCTATGTTACAGCTACTTGACGGGCATCGCCAGGAAGACCCTCCGCTTTACAAAACAAAATGTGACTACACGTAAGTATGATAGAGAATTGTGAAATGTTACCTGAAGCCAGCTATTCCCCTACAACATACCTACGCCGGTGGCGGAAGCAAAACACGGCAAAAACGGAAGTGGGTAGGTCTGGGCACCAGCAAACAAGAGGCCGCCAGCTAGAAGCCTCTGCTCCTTTATAGGGGGCCCCCTGGCGGTGATAGGCTAAAAAAGAATATGCCTTACAACACTAGTTACTGCTCATCCTGCTACACTCGCAAAAAATCCCCAAGCTGTCAGACACGCCCAGCTCCAAGATTTTCAAGATTTTTGAAAAGCTGCTGTGTGGACGTACCGTGAGGCCTAGTGTCATTTTCCAAACACGGGATTTCCTCAACCAAACAAGAGAAAGAAGAGAAGAGAAGAGAAGCACTGCGGTGTAGAAACATGGCACAAGCTACCTGAAGAGCAGATAAATACATCAATACCTGAGGAAACAGACAATATTAGAGTGGAGGTCCTTGCAAGAACTTGGCTGCGGTTCTGAAGAAATGTAAGCATTTAAAAACAACACAAAGGACTGCTCAAGACTCCAAATAAAAAGAAAGATAACATCTTGGCGTACATTTACCTGACTTGAGATTGCATTCGAGTTTCCATCTTGCACATGTGATCGCTTTGAAAAGGCGAGTGACACCACGGCCATTGATGGGAACAACACTCATTATGGGATGATGTCGTAACACTGGTTTTCTGTTCAATGTACGAGGGTTAGTTTTGACATGTGTCGACCGTGTTCGCCGTGTCTCGTGAATAGCATTTGACGGCGTATGTGTGTGATGAATAGATGCCAACATGATAATGGACCACCCAGAATGAGGTACATCCCTTGTGAACATAACCCCAGTTGCAGTCCACACAGATCAGAGACCTGTAATGATGCCCTGCAACGGAGCCAATGCATGCAAATCAGCCTCATTATTACAACTGACAGTGGGCTCATCTCGTCATCACGTATTCAGCAAGAGGCAATGTTCCAAGGCGTCCCCAGATGCTTCAGTCCAGCCACGCTCAAAGAGATACCACCAAGTCATAGGTGGAAGGAAAGGATATAAAGTACGGGGTCTTGGTCTCATATCCCTTTGACAAAAAGTGACAAAGGAAAATACATGTTTTCCACAGATACTTCTGAAGAAGGATGACAAAACAACCGAACCCGGCTTTTATCGATCCATTTATTCCACTTTAACGTCACCCCGCACTTTTAAGGGTCACTTAGGTTGCCTTAAAAGTGGCGATTAACACGCTCGCAGAGACAGGGTCCTCGTGTGAGAGAGGCACCACTTGATACAAAGAGCTTTCGTGCTCTGATCCTGAAACGAAACAAACATCACGCAGAGTTAAATTACAATGTGTCTAGATAACATATCCCTCTTGTTTGAAATGCATACACGCAGCGTGGACCAAGTGCATGCAGCCTGTTATTACTGAGCAGGACTTCTATCTACATCCGACCCTGCTGAGCCACTCTTGCACATCTTCTAATTGTCTGTCTGATTTGTATTTTATTGCTTGTTGTTAGAGTGCACTTTTGTGTCCATTTTGTGTCAGACTGCTTTGCTTAAAAGCCCTTGATGAATGTGTTGCACTTGACCTGTGCGACCTGCAGCTTCCATCAAAATGGACCACGGTAATGAAAGTGTCATCAGCTCTGGTTTGTCCAGCTATTCAGCGTCCCATCGAGCCTCTTTGTAGCACACAGAAACAGCAAGGCCGCAGATAGGACATGGCGTTAAAATGTAAAATATCATCGTTGTCATTGAAAGGAGAAACAGCCGATTGATTTTAGTACGATTTATACATTTTTCGGATCGGTAATCTTGTTTGTTAAACAGAAAACAAGCTAGTTGAGAAATGTGGTAATACTTTTTATGAACACAACATGTATAGTGCATTATGACTAAACTAATAAACACATCGTGCTTTCTGATGCATTTTACCTACATTCAAACAACCTTATAATATTAAGGGATTTAATTAATGCTAAGTGTCCAATGGAAGTTACGACTATATCAATTATGCAGACCTAAATAATCAGCTGTTGTAAGTCATCATGGTTTGCCCACTGCTCCTAGTACTAGACTCCTGCTACTGGGATGGGTTCAAAGCAGAGAACAAGTGCATGGGCTCAGAACAGTCTCATAATACACACAGAAGGATCCACACTTTTCAATGCACAGACAAATGTGTTCCGTTTCATATACATGTAAATAAAATCCAAATACAGAAAAAAGTTTTAAATGTGTATTTTTGTTCCTCACATATTTGTTTTCCGTTTAAAACCTCTGCACCTGAAAACACAAACCGCTTCCTGTGCACGGATCGCTGTGCATTCCTGTGTGGGTTTTTTGAGACTCCCCTGGCGGTCAGCCGATTCGTACTTGTAATTATTCCTATCTATAGCCAATCAGATGTCTCCTCAATTCTAAGCCAATCACATGAGCGCGCCCCCACGAGGGTAGATTTCTTGCGTTCATGACGGAGCGCTTCACGTACGCATTTTGCGCAGTCCGGAGCTGACAGCTCCATGGAGCCTAATCTCAGGACACCCTTCACTCTCAGCACAGCGCCACTTTCCGAACAGGAAATGCAGGCAAATACAAGCCTTTATATTATTAAGGTACAGCGCCACTTTCCAAACCATTGATGAATGCTTGTGTGTTCACAAAAATGGCAGGCAAACCCGTTTTAAATGTGTGTTTCCTGTGTGGCGAATAGCTGCTTTATTTATGTCTGTATGAAGTTGTTGTGAGTGTGGAGGGAGCAGCTACAGGTTAGCTTAGCCTAATCGATCAGTGCACTACGAAGCCAGTGCTAGACAGTGACCTGTCGACGGGGGGAGCCCCGCCGGTCATTATCGGCCGATATTCCCTCTTAATAGTTTGATTGGTGCTCTCTATAAAGGCCGAGAGCTGGATCTGATCGATATGGACATAGCCGCGAGTGAAGTGTAACCGGAGGCGAGAGAGAGATCAGATCAGCTGTTGAGTCTGATGGAGACACGCTGCTCTGCATGATCACCTGATGCTCCGCCCTCTGTTTAGCGAGCTGACCGGACTGCGCAAAATGCGTGTATGAAGTAATCTTACCCTCGTGGGGGCGCGCTCATGTGATTGGCTTAGAATGAAGGAGACATCTGATTGGCTATAGGAAAAATTATAAGTATGAATCGGCTGACCGTCAGGGGAGTCTCAAAAAACCCACACACGAATGCAAAGCGATCCGTGTACAGAAAGCGGTCTGTGTTTGCAGGTTCAGGGGATTTAAACGGGAAACTAATAAGTGAGGATCAAAAATACATATGTAAAACTTTTTTCTGTATTTGGATTTTATTTACATGAATATGAAACGGAATACATTTGTGTGTGCATTGAAAAACACAAGTGTGGATCCGGAAATACAAGTTTGAATCCTTCTGTGTGCATTATGAGACTGTTCTGAGCCTATACCGACTGTGTGCTCTGCATGTGTGACCATTACAGAGGGTTTCACCAGAGCAAAGGGGCGTAGGGTCGGCCCGACGCGAAGCTGTCTGCATGCAGTTTGCTTTTCAGCCCAACTGTATACAGTTAAATCGACCGGACTTCTTTCTGCAGATGTGAGCGTCCTTAACAACGGTCAATAAGTCCTTGCTGCACATTACATGTTTCCGTCTTAAGCTTTGTTAGTTAGTTTCGTAACGGACGTAATGTACAGTAACCGTTGTAACGGTTGTAGCTTTTCTCAGACGCGGAGGGATACTGCCTTGTTGTGAAAAGTAACTACAATTCTACCCGTGGTATTTGTCATTATATCACGGCTAAGAACCAATCAGATCACTTCATTTGACTTGTCCGTTTTGTAATTATTTTTATATTTTGTGATCTGAGCTGTGTGATTTTATATGTAATGTTTCTCTCTGGTCTGGAGGTTTTAAAGTGCTTTATAAATAAAGTTGGATTGGATCATTGTTTGTTTGCAGATGATATGGCTTTTTATTTGCTAAAAATCCAACTGTTCCAACGGTGTAAATAGGCTACTTTAGAAATAATGCAATCGTATACATTGGTACTTAAATCCAACAAAGCCCGGATCACCGCTGGTAACAAACCCCCGAAACAATGACCCCTTACCAGAGTTGGGTGTAACGTACAAGTACGCGTTACACCCAACTCTGGCGTTTACTGTAATAATATTACTTTGTCGGTAACGGAGTAGTGTAACGCGTTACTTTTATAATTCAGTAATCACACTACAGTTACTAACATTGCCCCGACACGCGTTACTTCGTTACTTTCTAAAATCAGTCATGATCAAACCTCAACAAACACCTGCAAAGAACACATGCTAAGGTGAAGCTAACGCACATAGCTGTTGTTTATTTATATCACACACGTAGTCTGTTCTTCTTCTCTGTTTTCCGGTTGTTGCCTGTTTTGAATGACGAATACACACTACCGCCGCCTGCTGGTAAGGAGAGTTATTGCCACTCACGCATGCGCAGTTCGTACGTGCTCGGCTGCAGTCTTTGCGGTGTGCTCCAGTCTGGCTCCAGTGCAACACATGGCCAACACGCAGGAGAACACGCTGACGCAACAGCGTGAGCAGAGATAGACTGCGCAAAATATACAGATAGCAGGAGACAGAGGACAGCCACGGTCAGATAGCAGGAGACAGAGGACAGCCACGGTCAGATAGCAGGAGACAGAGGACAGCCACGGTCAGATAGCAGGAGACAGAGGACAGCCACGGTCAGATAGCAGGAGACAGAGGACAGCCACGGTCAGATAGCAGGAGACAGAGGACAGCCACGGTCAGATAGCAGGAGACAGAGGACAGCCACGGTCAGATAGCAGGAGACAGAGGACAGCCACGGTCAGATAGGAAAACATTCAGGATCTGGATCAGTCTTATGCGACAATGGAAACTGAACTAAAGAGAACATTTGAAACTTTAGCAGTCTGCGTGATCTGCCTGTAGGGAGGGGCGGGCCGGCCCTGCGACTAAAGTAACGAGTAAAGTAACGAATTACTTTATGTAGAGAGTAACGAAGTAGTGTAATATATTACTTTTTTTTAAAGTAATATGTAATATGTAATATATTACTTTTTTTTAGTAACGACCCCATCTCTGCCCCTTACCCCCAGATGGCTTATCGTTTTTAGACCGATGGCCAATTGCTTCTGCAATCGCTTTCATAGAAGACTGTTTGATGTGAATGTTGAGCCGTCTGATCAGATTTCAGCTTGTTTGTCCGTCTTTGTGTTGAGATGTGATCAAAAATACCGTCTGACACGAATCTCATACTAATGGAGTCAGAAACCTTTGCATACCTGCACATAACACACAGGTGTTTGTGCTGTACTGCTGCTCGGTGATGAAAGCCTCTGCTGGAGACTCTTCAGAGCAGGGGGGTCAAACTCAATTTAATCGCGGGCCACATTAGCATTATGGTTGCACTCAAAGGGCCGGTTGTAACTTTAAGACGATATAAATATACATATATAATATATAGAGAATAATGTATGATATTACATTATTACCTTTGCTTTGGATTATTATCGGATAGGATAATAACTTAGTAATTAACTACGTCTGAAAGCAGAAGTCTAGGGCAAATAATTGCAAGTCTGTTCAGTTCGCATGTCACAAAATGAGATGCATTGTGGGACATGTAGTTTATGAACAACGTGTTTCTGTAAAGCGGCATGTAGCCGTATATAAACATATTTTATTCTTTCATAGCTCTTGCGGGCCACATAAAATGAGGTCGCGGGCCAGATTTGGCCCCCGGGCCTTGAGTTTGACTCCCCTGCTTCAGAGCTCTGGTTTATCTTGATGCAAAAGATGTCGTACCCTTTGCTTTGATTTATCGGCTACCGCTCAATGTAACTGTACCCACATTTGAAAGGTACATATTGGTCACAGCCCTCTATCGATTTTTACAACAGTTAAATGGATGACTTTGTTTAGCAGTGGAAAATGGAGCAATGTTACCCGCACTAGCAAGCTGTTTAATAGTCCCAAATCTATATTTCATTAAAATGATGACACATTGCACCCTTAGCCCTCTCCTAGCTCTTGTTCTATTGATCTCCAGCAGTTTGGCCCTTGTAGCGAATAATAAATCGTCCCTGGTCTCTTTTTAAACACTCACCTTCCATTATACATGTAATGAAGCACAGGAATTACACGGTGACACGAGGGAATTTCAGGTCATGAATCTTTATCACTCAAGATGTGTTGAGGGCAATTTTGTCCTCGTGATTGCCGTGCACAGGACGGCGAAAAGCGTTTAGGAATGTCCTCGTGTGATACACTGTATGTTCTCACAGCAGCGGAGCATCCATCTCACTTAGCTGCTCATCGTTCACCAATTGTGTAGATAACAGCAAGGAGTGCCATAGTCAATAATATGTTTCTCACGTACTGTAGCTCACGTGGAAAATCGCCTCCTGCTACCCTGGTTCTTATCTTTCGGTTTTCATTCATGGTTCTCCTACATTTGGACCCGTTGTCTTCGTTTTAAGACCCACGAGGCAGCATTGGAAACGCTTATTAGTGACAATTCAGAGATGAAATTGCACAGCCTCTTCAAATGTTATGGTTGAACCTCGCTGAATGGTCTGGGCCCAAAATACATGTCTGACCTCCTGCTAAATGATGAACCATCCAGATCTCTCAGGTCTTCAGGGACTGGTCAGCTTCCTGTCCCCAGAGTCAGAACTAAACATGGTAAAGCAGCGTTCAGTTATTATGCTCCAAACATCTGGAACAAGCTCCCAGAAACCTGCAGGTCCGCTGCAACTCTGACTACTTTTAAATCCAGGCTGAAGACTTTTCTTTTTGTCGCTGCTTTTAATTGAACTATTCACATCTTAGACTGCACTGTAACTTTTATCCATGTATTTTTTCTTTTTATGTTTATTTTATTAGCTTTTCTTTTTAATGATTTTAAATGCCATTTTCTTAATGTCTTTCATTTTTGTAAAGCACTTTGAATTGCCTTGTGTTGAAAAGTGCTATAAATAAACTTGCCTTGCCTTGTTTACTTTAACAAGGCCGAACTGATGCTGCTAATTAGGAAGGAACGTTATAATTGTACGTTTTTAGCATTTCACACAGGCCAATAGATGAGGCTGGTTTTCTAAACGCAAACTGCTGGTTACGATAATAACAATGGCAGGGAACCTTTGTATCGAGATTCAGAACCAGCAAGGCTTTTAGATAAATATGCATTTTATGCCAGTTGGAAAAGTCTTTATGTGCAATATAGCGTACATTTGTGTACACATTTTGAAATGTTGTTATTGTGCAGCATTGCTTAGGGTTAATATATAACAAATATAAATGTCTACTTTCTTGTTTATTTCTTGTCTTTTAATTGTTATTGTACAATGCGACCTTGAGAGCCCAGAAAGGCGCCTATAGAAAATAAATGAATTATTATTATTATTTAATACCATGTCTTTTTTTGCTGCTGCAACACAAACATTTCCCAAATTGGAATCAATAAAGTACTTCTTGTCTTGTCTTATCTTATCTTATCTTATAAAACAGTTTTTTAATAAACACTAATGCTAAAGTAATGTAAACCCATTGTTTCTATATAAAGACATGTTTTGTCAAGAGCTGCTTCCTGTCCAAAGACTATGCTTCCACTTATCAGGTCCAAATAATACGAAAAAAGCAATGGAGTGCAAACCAAACAAAAGCTGGGGTCTCCGGAGGTTACAGGCCTGCAATCTGCGGTCGTTCACAAGAAGATGACCTTTACGGTGGCTACACACCATAAAGCGCTTAGCTGGAAAAGACGTTTCCTGCATCTCGTCTCCTTCCTTTTATTTTCACGCAATTAAACCCTCTTAAGGGACGAGAGCAGGGGATGTTTGGATAATGGGAACCTGTTGTGTTTATGATGAATACGGTCCGATCTGTCCGCCTCTGGAGGGTAAACACGGTTGACATTTGGTGTTGACCTTATCTCGTCTATTAGGCTGCTTGTTTTTCTGACAGAGATTGATAAGGGGGCTTTTTTTTCTTTCTCATTTCATCGTATAGAATGACGCCGGGTAACGAGCTGTTTTCACGTTTACACGTTCTGTCAAGAGCTTCTCTCTCTGCAGTGCACTGAAACAACACATTGTTTTTCAATTGTATTTCATTTCAACATTTAATACGTCACTGTCTAATGAGTATAACTAAGTGTCATGTGTCTATGGAAATCCAAGGTAAACAAGGTAAGTGGATAATTCTTAATTAATGTGTGTTTTTATTTTTAAAATATAGTTTGAGTTACTTTCAAGTATTCGGTTTAAAAAATAATTCTCATGAACTTTCTGAAATAGCTCTTTGTCATATTAATGAATATCGATCCACAGTCACTATCAGCCTTCAAATGGGTTCTGCAGGTTCACTGAAACAAGAGGAAAACATTGTTCACTTGTATTTAATGTCAACATTTAATAGGCTAGTGTCTAATGAATAAATGAAATACTATAGGACAGTAACACAAGAATACAGTTTAAAAGGAGAGTGATTAGTAAAATATCCATAAAGAAAAAGTAAATCTGTGTACAGTTCTGTTTCATATGGATGCTGAGAGATGTATCCATAGATCTCTTCATGTTGCTCTCAAAGTGCACCAGATTGATGCTTTTAACTTCAATATTTAAAAAAAATTAATCTTCCCGGGGGAGCATGCCCCCGGACCCCCCTAGAGGAGGTTAGGTCCACCCCCACCTAAAACATGTTCACATGGATAGAATACTAAATACATTTGCACACTTTTTATATGTTGGCCTATGTCCATATGTTTCTGTTTTGGTGGTCGTGCCACAACCGTGCACGCACAGGTCATAGGTGCGCTATACAATAGCACTACACCCTGCAACGTGTGTGAAAGACAATAGACTTTAAACTTTTTGGAAATTGAAGTTGCGTTGGTGTGTTGGTTGTTGACAGCAGTGTGTGCCCCCCCTTGATAAATGATTGCCCCCCCCATTCGATTTGTTCTAGAGCCGACCCTGGGCCTGTGTCATGGCTTGGTTCTCAGCCACAACAAACGCGCGACAGAAAACGAGGGCGTGAATAGAAAAGAGTTTATTCACTGCTGCTGAAGGACACAATCAGGCGAAACAACCGACGAAACAAGAGATCAGCTGGTCGTGGCTGCTCTTCACGTTGCGTCCTCCTGCCAGAGAGAGAGAGAGAGCGAGATCCGGCCCGGTCCTTTATCCGGCTAACTCCAGCCGCCAGGTGTCCTCAATCCCAGCTGATCGACCAAAGGGAAAACCTTAAAGGAACATACACACACCAGAGATAACAAGGCAGCGGTCGTCACACCTGCAAGAGTCTACTTGTGAAAAGCACTGCTTGTATAACTTTACACGTTAGGGCCATGTAGCTAATAAGTAGCATATCATAAATAGAACATCAGAAAGTATGTATCGAACGCACACAGGCAGCTGTGTTTAGACCCAGTTTGAAGGTAAAGGATGTATCCTGGTTTAATTGATCTGGCCTCATTGCTGTGATGTGTAATATACGTGGATGTAATAGTACCGCATAGTTTAGCAAAGTGATCGATCTCCCAGCTACCGCTGTCTGTGTAGTATTTTGCAACGTAACGCCCCAAACAGCGACCGTCTGTTAAACGCTATCGATTCAAACGGCAGACTTTTATTAACATTTTGTTTCAAGCTCTCGTCCTTAGTAAAAACAAAACTAATGGAAGGGGAAATGCTCCCAGGCGTAGCTGATCCACCTTCAGGTGCTGGGACAGCTCGGTCTCTCTGCAGCGGTGTGAGCCGCGGTCTGTGAACGCCGCTCCGCAGTTTAATGCAGGGCCGTAGCTACGTTTTTAACGGGCCTAAAATTATATCTAAAATGATTCACTTTTAATTAATGTAATGCTTGTTTCGCTGCTTGAGAAGCTTGTGGACATAGTCTAGGTTTGTTTCTACAAGTACAGTTTTAGAGAAACAAAAGTTAGGGGGGCAGCTGGGGGGGCAAGGCTTTACAGTGGGGGGGGGCAGCTGCCCCCCTTGCCCACCCATAGATCCGCCCCTGAGACAGATATATCGAAATACCGCTTCCCACATCCCGAATATAAAAATAGAAATATGTATAAAATATGTATATCCTATATATACACAATCAACCAACACATTTATACATATGCACACATTCAGATTACAAAAAAATACAACAATCAATATACAAAATAACAGTCACTTCAATATCTGTGGGAAGGTACATTAGTGCAAATATCATGAATGCTTTTGCTGGGTTATTGCCTTTTACGTTGAAAAAACTCCTGAGAAACACATGAAATAAAACTAAAGCTACCGTGGCTGAACAGTGAAAGTAAAGAGTGAACAGTGAGATTGCTGCAGCCTTCAGAAAGTCAAGCAGTAAATCAAAGAGACATCACAGTATACCAAACAACACGGCTTGATTGACAGGTGACCTCTGGGAGGTGCGGTGCAGAAACGCCACCGCAAGATGCTAATCAGGATTAGCACATGGAGGCAAGATAAAAGAATGGAGGTGTGGAGGCGACCCAGAATGACCCACACGCTCCACCAACAATCACAAATAAATCATAAAAGGTTATTTTAATTGGGGATTTTCATATTTTAAAAACGTCTAATTGCATTACGTGTTGCACGCTCTACTTCTGCAATGACATGTTTATCTGATTAATTGAATAAGACATAATAAAGGTCCAAACACTCGTTAATCAAATGAAATAATACACATCCAGGGTAAATAAATAAGCATTAGCATCTAAAATAATTAAGCGAACATATTAAAGTATTGAGTCAAATACAATAATGTTAACTAATGGTATTGTACAGCATTTGTCATCGTTATATTGCAATATATGTGGATGGGAATCTTGCTTTTGTCTTTACAGCATTTGAAGTGGATTATATAATTTCTTTAAAGAGTGCATGGTGGACATTGATTTATTAGTGATGTGAACCTCAATGACCAATCCAGCCCACCAGCTAAACACAACACACACTATGAACTATATGAAAAAGCATATTCTCTCTTGTAAAACTGTTCGTGCTGGGTCACACGGGTCAAACAGTGCCGAGTTAATCTCTGCTCCATATGACCCGTTCTTTAATGTTGACCATTAGTAAAGTGGTCAGCTAGGGTTTGTCTGGAGTTTGTTTTGCAGAGTGCTTTTGGGTGGCACATCGCTTAGCTTATGTATCGAAAGGTTGAAAAGCCATGAGGTTATTTCAGTGTAAATACATGGTGTTTATGTTGGTTAGGAAACTAGTGCTTTTATACCAAGAAAATAAAAATCTATGTGGGAAGCATTTCTGTTCTCGAAGCGCTTCGCTTTAACGTCAGTAAGTATATCGAGGAAACATAATTCAATGTAGGCATCAACATGGTATCTGGAAAAAAACGTCAGCTGCATTTTCTTTGTCAAAGTCAACTTCATTGTTAATCTCAAAATACGTTTGTACACACAGAAAGATCGAAATACTGTTTCCCACAGTCCCGAGGTATAAAAAAGAAACACTCAATAGTTACAAAAAACCACAAAATAACCGTTTACTTCAAGTAAGAAGGATATATATATATATGTATATATTGTAGGAATATGTGAGTACTTTTGTCGGCTCTCTTTAATTAGCATGTCTCAGTTCAAGTGCATTTGTGTTGTTAAATGTGTCTATTGAATAAAATAAATCATAAATATATATAGACAACGTTTCCTAAAGAATGCAATTTAAAAATTATCAAAATACATATATTCTTAAATATAGTTCTTTTAAAGCTGCATTGCATATTTGTTTTTTATGGTTGCCACATTGGGGCAGCACAGTTAGTCGTAAACAGAACAGCGACATATTATAACTTTGTCAAGTGATAAAGAAAACACATTTCCCAGCTTTGTTTCTCAACAGCTTTGTTTAAGACTGTTAAAGGAAGTTCATAAGAGCGCGGGAAAAAAACAAACTGTAAAGGCATTGCCCCCCTAGTGGCTGAAATATGTTACAGCATTACTACGTCTAAAACTGTTCCGATACAAATATTTCGTATATCAATATTGTAATAGATGTAATATAATGATTGTTACAATACAAATCTGAATAATATCATGTTTTGTTTGAAATAATTTCATTTTTGAGCAGTTGCATGTTGTGGCGTGTGTGTGTGTGTGTGTGTGTGTGTGTGTGTGTGTGTGTGTGTGTGTGTGTGTGTGTGTGTGTGTGTGTGTGTGTGTGTGTGTGTGTGTGTGTGTGTGTGTGTGTGTGTGTGTGTGTGTGTGTGTGTGTGTGTGTGTGTGTGTGACGACACAAGTTCCCTCGCTTTCTTTTTACATACAAGTGATTCAGCTATTGTATTACTATAAGATATGCGGCGATTTTTAAAACGTCCAATTTCTGGGACGTTTAAGGCGTCTACTTCTGCACTAAGTCGGACACTGGTTAATAATATTGTAGCGTGTTCAAGTAACCAAGGGATACAGTAGTTATCAAATAAGTATAAGATGTGCACAGTTATGATACGTTTTACAGATGTCATGCACTGTTGTTGGGGGGAGAGACCGCACCTTCCATATGAGTGTGTGTGTACGGCGGGCATGAGGCGTGCATGAGGCGTGCATGACGAGACGAGTTGTGTTCGTATGTGGAAAAGTCATACTCAGTGCGGTGAACGCTGGCTCTATTGCTTCTGTATCCGTAGCACCCCACGCAATATTTGGGACTGCGTGCTGACGCCAGTAAAAAAGGTTTGCCCCCCCAAGCGCAAATGTCAAACTCCGCCTATGGTTCAGACCACAAAACCAAAACACTGGGCTAAAAGACAGTACACACCATAACACCAAGGCAAAGTGCAGAGATACAGTATTTCTCTTTGGGTTATCTGATCTTTATACATATTCATTTGATCCCTTTTTTTATAACCGAACCAATAGATAGCTTTCAGGAGCTACGTTGCTTTGGATTACAGAGACAATCACAGATAAATACATTTGTATTTGTGTGGAAGCAATAGTTGGTATTGACACAATGTTATCCAGCTTTCTGTCCTAATTGAGTCATGCACCAACCCTAACCCTAACCCTACACTGTAAAAAATGCTGCTTCAAAAACAAGTAAATATATAATAAAAACAAGGTGTTTTCGCTTTTAATAAGTGAACAAATCTGCCAATAGAACAAGTGAAAAATTGCTTGGTAAGATCTCTTGAAGTAAAGATGGGATATTTAGAAAAATGAGATCTTGTATTTAGCTGGAAGAACTTATTTTGAAGTATATTTGACCAGAATTAGGGACATTGTTACAAATAAAGCCAGAAATGAGACGTTTTCTGTTTTCTGATGATTTTCCTATAAAATAAGATGTTTTTAAGAGACTTTGACTGAAAGATGCTTAAGTTTTCACGAAACTGTGTCTCAGGGCTTCTTAACATTTATGAAACTATTAATGTTCCATACTCACTTAACGGGAAGAAACCCAGCTAACTGACGATACCATTTTCTTTTACCGAAACAAAACACAAGTGTCACAAGAAGCGTCTAAATGAGCCCTGAGCGACAAAATGCTACGCACTTTGCACAGAACTCACGGTGAAAATACCCTTATTATTTATCGTAACCGCACGGACAAGATATCGATTAGCAAGCTGATATTTCACAGATTCCAGAAATATTAATATCATCACTGAGCAATCAGAACTTGGGACAGGGGAAGCGAAAACAGACATCACAACACATAGCATTACGGAGCATTCACTGGACATCGTCTTACCATAGCTGTTGTTCTGATCAAAAGTCGTGTTCAATGGCATTAAAACGATAAAAACGCTGCTGAAGGTTAATCCAATGCGTCTGTGTCACTTTGAAATGATTACTGATAATCCATCCTTCCATTTCTATGTCAATAACAGAGTTTTCATATATAGTTGCTATGATAGCTACCAGAGCGTATGAGAGTTACCGGTTTTGGGCATTCTGGCTGCGCATCACTCATTCACCAAGGGGTAATGCTTAGATGGATTTTAGGAACTTCCCCTCGATTCTATTGGCTCTAACGGTTTAAAAAGATCATCAAAATCGAACGAGGGGGGCCATAGATATGGAAAACGCACCCAAATGTCACTTGTTTTGCATCAATCTTGATACAGGGTACTTATTATATGTTATAGTTTGGATTCCTAAAGCTTTTAGTCTACTATCGCATCATTCAAGGGTGGTTTTCACTATAAGTCATGTTTTCTTTTTTGGACGGACACAATAATGTACATTTCTTTACTATGTTCAATCTGAATTTACTTTAAAATAAAAACATCTATATTGATTCTGACTGTTCTTCATCCAGCTCACAGGTTTATCCTTGCTTTGAGAAAAAAGGTTATTAATGTAACCCTTTTAGAAGTGAAGTTATGGTCATTTGTTCTGGGCATGTCATTTTCGAGCCTGAGCCCTGAAAAACAGGCTCGGGGCTGAACAGGTTAAGATGCCTTGTCTAAAAACAAGACTTAAGTTATTAGGTTTATATCAAGTGTAACGACATCTTCTACTAGAAATTAGACAAATATACTTGGCAAGATTTTTTATGTTTGCAGTGAAGAACACTAGTAGTTCGAGTAACCAAAGCTTTCAGAAACTGAGAGCTATTGAAAAGCAGTAAGATAGCTTGAAGACAATTATTTCAATATCTCATGAACTCCATTTGTATTTGAGTCAGCCAATCGTGACCCTGGTTCAAGAATTATGGCTTGTTATGCTCATGCAGTATATATGTCGGCCGTGCTTAACATTTGCGATTGTGTTGTCCTCTACCAGTCTTTCTGAATCATAAACATCTTTCTCTTGTCAGTTCACATTCTCTCGGTCCTATGAGAACACATTACAAGGCCTCGCTTCCACCTGAACCCTGGCTTGATTACAGAAAAGAGCAGGTGTGAATTACGTGGGTGCAACAGGATAGCTTCCTGTGAATAAATGCATTTTGATTATGAGCAAACATTGCCCTCCTTTGGCCCTCATTATGCAAATTAGGAATTGTATTTTAGGGGAAGAGAGGGAAGGAGGGCGAGGGTGATTTGTTTGCAGAGGATTTTGCGCAGCCTGGCAGTCGCATATTGTTGATTAACGGACTAATGGACAGGCAGCAGAGTGGGGTGAAGTAATTTCATACCAATCACTATTCATTACTTAATGAGAGATGACTCTGCGGCTCCAACGGCAGCAACGTTGATGAATCGTAATAAAAAAATCATATCATTATTTACCTCTTTAAATTCACCGGGGCCGAGGAACATAATTAGGACGCACATGGGAGAAATATGGGGCCGTTTTCTTTCCCAATCATTTATCATGAGCTAATAGGATTTTTTGTTTACGGCTCGGGCCATCAGAGCAGCCGTAGAGTCTTACCTGTTGGACCAAAGAATAATCTAATCAAGTACACATATTTAAAATATAATTGACTTCTGTAATGCTGCTCAGGAAGGGGCAGATTCCCATTGGCTTCGGAGACGAATGATCCAGAAAAAGTGGTTTTTTCTTAGTGGAGTTTACTTAATTACATTTGACAGAATTGTATTTTAATGACATATTATTTCTGGATTGTGTCCAGCGGATAATGAAGAGACGATGCATTGGGAACATATTTATTTGAGCTACTGAAATGGACAAGTTGTGTTTTGGTTAATGGATTGATGAACGGAGCGCAGACTAAATTAAGGGTCACCAAATGGTATATTAGTTTAATTAAAACACTCGTTGCCAAGCAGTGGCTGTTGGGAGGTTAAGAAGATAAAGAACTCACATAATGTTAATTATGACTGAATAGATCTTGTTTAACCACGCCCGTTACAGTCGATACTTTCCTTTCTTATTTGTGAGGTTATTGATGAATATCAAGTTGTTTAACCCTCCTGTTGTCTTTAGGTCAAATCTGACCGATTTACTACTTTCATCAATCGTAACTTTTTTGTTTTAGATTCGATTGCATTCAGGCTTTATGATATCCTTCACAGGAGACATTTGAACATATTAAAGTGCTGATCACCACTTTCATTGAATTCTGGATGATTTAGTCAACTTTGAAACACCCATGGTGTTCCCGCTCAAAAATGACCGCGATAAAGAAAAGGAATTAGTAACCATCCGGTTCAGATCACTCACACACACACACACACACACACACACACACACACACACACACACACACACACATACTCTAGATGTCCCCCCCCGCTTAAGTGCCCATCCCCCCATGTGAATCACAAACACACAGAACACTTTGACACATTTCCCGCTCTTATGTGCCCCTCCCCCCACATGGATCACACCTGGCACACGCAATACATGTTCAGTGTCTGTTCTTTGTATATTTACTGCAGTTCTTCATGTATTCCAGTAGTCTGATACAATATTTACAGTTTGAAAGGGTGTTAAATTAAATTTGGTGATGATTAATGGTTTTTGTGTTAATGTAATAGCAGTTAAAACAGGACCGGTCAGATTTGACCGCGAACACCAAAGTAAGGGGGGGGGGAGACAATAGGAGGGTTAAGAACATTAACCCTTCACAATACCAATTGAAAAAAACGAAATAAAATTGTGTACAACATTTTGACCAACAGACCAAAACCCAAAGACATTAAATATTTGACAATAAAGAAAGAAATATATGTGAACATTTAGGGAGCTGGAATCGTTGAATGGTCATTAAAATTAAAGTAATGAGATAAAAACAGTTTCAAATCAATTTCACATAATAACTTCTCTCTAGTCGAAGGGGGTTTTCGTTTCCCTATTTTATATCAGTTTTTTAATAGCTGTGATTGAACTTTACAAATGGAAAGAAACTGTGAAGGTGACTATGTTATAATCAAATGTTTAAGTCTCAACCCAATCTCACAAAAAAACGTGTAATAGCTACGTTGGTCGACAGGGCAACACTTAGTATCTTTAAGCAATAGCTCACGACAGGCCGTGGTGTATGGTCATTATATCACAGTTAAGGGCCGTGGTTCGGCCCGACGCGAAGCCGTGATATACGCTCATTATATCACGGCTAAGAACCAATCAGATTGCTTGATTTGACTTATTCGTTTTATAATCACAAATAACCCTCTCAAGACGTGACATGGACACAATATGTTGTACCTATTCATTTATAATGACCAGTGTCCATGTCGCGTGATCGCAAACTTTCCCAGTGAGAAAACAAAAGTTCATATTGTACTTTTGGAATTTACGTCCAGTGGATGTGTAGGATCCATAGTTTGATAGATATTACGAAGATTATTTGAGCTCCATGTTTAAATATTGTATCCATGTCACGTCTTGAGAGGGCTATTTGTGAATATACTACGTTTTGCCATTTCTTTGTGAGACTGGGTTGGTTTGCCATATCAATTTCAATCTATAAAACCTACAACGTGCGGTGCAGCCTTGACTGTCCATATCCCTTTAACACAGGAGCTTCGACAGGGATAAATGGGGGAGGGGGCGTTTAGATAGATGGAATTAGTGGGGGAGGATGGGAGTAAAAACTGAGTTTCTGACCTCTTGATGGGACACACATTTCTCTCATCTTTACTCATGCTCTCCTCCCATAATCTACGGATATTTAGCTGTACATATATATGCAGGTAAATAATTAAAAGTCTCATTCAAAGTTAATTAGCAGATTAGTAGATGAAGGTCATCCTCAGAAGATTTCTCTTGCCTTACAGTTTCATTAAGAACGAGCGAGAGGAGCAACTAGGATCCATCAATTCTAGACTTGTATTCTCCCCTGCTAATGCAGTTAATTGGCAATTTGATTACATTTCAGAATTGAATTGAGAAGTTGGGTATTCATCCTTTTCATTTAGCAGAGATACCGTTTTCTCACTGCCGACTACGAGAGAGAAGTCTATTAATAAAAAGCAATATGATTTTGAGCTAATTTTTTTAAGCTACTGAGCCGTTTAATCACTAGCAGATGTGAATATTCGGTAAAGATGTTTGAGATAAAATATTTGACCAGGGATTACTTTTTAACACGAGAACCGCCAGAGATTTTTTTATACCTAAAACCGCCACTGGGGTCAAATTGACCCAGCATTAGAATGCATTGATTTTCAAGGTAAAAGTATTGCTTTAAAAAGAAAAATGGTATTGGTATTTTGACAAGCACTTTTGTTCAATTGTTTCATTTATTAACGCTTCAACAGCGTTTCGTGAGGCGGTTGTCGTTGTTGGGTGAAAAGCAAAGCGCGAGCAGTCTCCCGTCAGCGGGAGCGCGCTCCTTCACTACAGACTGTTGCTATCAATCTATCTATCTCTCAATCTATCTATAGGAACCGCAGTAGACAAAAGGCGTTGCTATAGCAACACGTCATGTTTGTTTACACACAAAATCAATAGCGCGAAAAGGGGTGGGGTCAATACGACCCGCTTGGCGGAAATACCTATAAATGGCAATTTTTTTTGGCGATTTCTTCAATTTCACTTCATATTGACAATTTCTAACAACATAGGGTGCTACATAACACACTTTCAGGAAAAGTCACGGACTGGGAGACTTTAATATGTTATTGAACAAAAGTTACATACAATAAAAAACAGCTCTGGGTCAAATTGACCTGATTGGCGGTTCTAGTGTTAAAGTCCTCTTTTCTGGTAGTTTGATGTCGGTATGAAAACTTTCAAGCAGAATCAAATGGAGGTACTAGTTCAAACACAGATTTTTAAACATGAAACCTTCATAGTCCTCATTGGGGACATCCAGCTGGGCTTTTAACCGACGATAAGCTAATAGTATGCTTTCAAAATGTGAAAGAAAAGGAATAGATGATGCTAACGGATAGCTGTGAGAGCCCACATCACACACTCCTACATGTGATGTGGACAACGGCCTGTTGTGAGTTCACTCTGATTCATTATCATTTATATCGGTGCTGCCCATCACGAGCAACATGCAACCTGGTGAGAGGATTTAATGAGGAGCAGGGGATGAAAGGGTTACAGCGAATTCACAAACACAGGATGCCCAACGCAGAGCACTAAGAAGTCAGTTTTAATTGAAAGGAGGGCCGCGTATCATTTGGGTAGAAGCGGTGCTGGCGGCTTTGATGTGAGGATATCTAACTGTCTGGATTACTTTTTAATGGCGACCAGGATGACAACGAGCGAATAACACGAATAAATGAGCACGGTTTGTTCGGGAGAGGCAACTTAACGCAAGATTTGCTACAGAGAGGAGATCAATGCTGATGCATTTTTCATTATCTTACTGTGTGAGGACGTCAGGAACGTGTTGTGGAGCCGAGCTGATCTTCAGGAGGCCTCGTCTACCTGTGGAGGCAGAGCAGAAATATCCACAGCAGCGCTCACTTTTGAAAGGTGATGCCATATATTATTGACGGCAGGGTTTGTTTTGTTTGCTGATAGATATTATTAGTATTGAACTTGAGAATATGGTAGGGCTTTGTATTACTGCTTAACATGTGCATTGTTAAGACTTCAAATGTCATTTTAGCTGACGGTTTTCATCCAAAGTGATATATGTTATGGAAACTTCTGTGTAGCAATGCAGTGGAGTCACCGACTCAGGAAGGAGACACGGTGGAGCAGGAGCTTCGATGTCAAACACTGGAGGTTTGTTTGGAGTTACGGCCGGAGAATTCACATCACAAGTCACAAGTCACGGTCTGACTGCACGGGTGGGTTGCCACGTCAATTCTGGAGCGCCTCTCTCCCGTTAGCCCATTTAACTGGTTTCACAGAGTAATCAACATATCTTGATAAGATAGTTTAACCAGTTGGGCACACTGAGCTACTTGCGTCCTACTTGCGTCATACCTTGGAGTCCACACACAACAAAGAAGGAAGTGTCCCAGTGCACCCACAACAACAGACCATCTGTGACCTAGTGTTGCCCGGTCACAGAATGGGAACAATAACATTATGGCTGAAGCAGCCTGTGTCCTTAAAGGAGATAAACAGACGTCAGGGTTGGTCCTGTACGTCACATCTAGGAGTCTGAGATAATTATTTCCCTAACAATATATAGATTTCAATACCGCACACATGCCTGTATACGGGAGTAATTTAGAGTTAAGTACAGTCCGGGTACTTTTGGTCTCGAGTCTTTATTAGTCTCCAGTTGGCTTCATGCGACATTGAGCAACTTTTGTAGGAATGAACCGAGCCTCCAACGCTGTATCCAGTTCTCTTCATACATCCATGACCCCGTCGTACAAGCTGCACTGTACCATTTATTCCAATTGAACTGGAAGTGTTAACAACTCCTTCACAAATGCATTGGTTTTCAGAGGATGATTAGATGTTAGTGGTAAGAGCAGAGCTGTACTTGATGTAATTTTTTACATTCAAAGAAAAGTTCTTGAAGCAAATACTCAAATTGAATAATAATTATTTTGAGTATACAGTGGCAAGCGACTGCACAGTTGGGGGTCTGAGTTTGAGAGTAATACTGAGGCTGCAATGTAATCTAATGTGATGTCCAAAATCAATCTGGCACAACGTACTACTTAGAAACCGCGCATTGGTGAAGAAACATGACTTGCTTTCCACTTTTTTTCTCTGTCGACCAATTCACACACACACACACACACACACACACACACACGCACGCACATACACACACACACACACACGTCAAGGGAGAGGAGAGATTCAGCGAGCTCAAGGTGTACACACTATGCAAACAGCACCTGTTCAGTAATGATGGATCAACACGGTAGGAGAGAGCATATTTAATTGGATGTTTACATGAGGAAGAACTTCAACCATATGGATCAGATTATTGGACCATATGCACTTCGCTGCTTCTTCTGGGAGTTGCTGAAGTTACACATAGCTCTCATAAAAAACATAAAAACCTGCAGGATAGAAGAAAAAATGGAATAAGTTTGACACTCTACATCAGGGGTGTCAAACTCAATTTCATCACGGGCCACATTCGCATTATGGTTGCACTTAAAGGGCCGGTTGTAACTTTAAGACTATATAAAAAGACATATATAGATATTTAATATATATAACATAATGTATTATATTACATTATTGCCTCTGCATTGGATTATTATCGGATAGGGTAATATCTTCATAATTAACTACATGTGAAAGCAGAAGTCCAGGGCAAATAATTGCAAGTCTCTTCAGTGAGAATGTCACAAAATGATTGAAAAAGAAAAGAACATTCTGGAGAAAAAGACATTTTGAGAAAGAAGGCATATTTGAGATGCATTGTGGGACATGTAGTTTATGGGCAACGTGCTTCTGTAAATCGGCATGTAACCGTATAATAAACATATTATATTCTTTGCAAGCTCTTGTGGGGCCACAGAAAATGAAGTCGCGGGCCGGATTTGGCCCCCGGGCCTTGAGTTTGAGACCCCTGGTCTACATCATTTGTCCTTTAAGTTACAGCCATTAGCTGGTTAGCTTAGCTTAGCTTAGCTTAGCATAGCATGAACACTCAACGTAAATGCTATCAATGCAGAAGTTTGACAATTATCGGAAACATTCTTAGAAAGTTTCTTCTTGAAAGTTGCCAAATAATTATATCAATCAAATCTATCTGTTAACAGCCACCAGCGGGTTAGCCAGCGTTGCCAACTTTGGGTACCTGGCTGGAGTGAGATTTTGATATCATGGATTTAATTACACATATGCTCACTAAATGACTGCTATCGTGTCAGTAGCGGGACCTTAGCATATAGGATATATATACAAATACACAATAAAGGGCACAACGTTTTATTCACTAATGAAAGTCAAACACATGTTTGTTTCCACTGTTTTATTGTGTGCCTGTCGCGATAAGCAATTAATTGACTTATCGTACGATAAATAAAAATTAACTCGATAAATTGCCATTTCCATGAGGCTGTGTCTAGCAGTTTGAAAGGATGTACTTGAATTATTATTATATCATGTCAGTGGTCTAAAATGGTCATTCAGCGGTGCCGACAATATTATCGTTTATCGCAATAATTTCTGGGAAAATGTATCCAACAAAATTAATTATCGTGAGGCCTATACATGAAACACACACACACACACACACACACACACACACACATCTACCGACTTACTCCAAACTGCCAAACATATTAATTAACACACTCTCACTCTCATATTCTCTTTGACTCTGTTTTGGCCTAGTAGAACAATAACCAGCAGACTTTTACTTTTCATTTCTACTGGATCTCAGATCTGCGCACTACGGGTCGGGGATTGACCAACCGGCTCCCACTGCTCTGCTGCCTGTTAACGTTGTTAAGAGTGGTGGGGGCGGATCGACAGCTTGAGCAGCTGTCAACTCAGCATTGTAAATAACCAACCAAAAACGATCGCCGGTTCGTCTTGTTTTTGGCGTGAGAATAGTTTGGGCAGCGTGAGATTGAGAGTGAAAGCGTGTGTCACACGCCAGATGCGTGAGAGTTGGCAACCCTGGGTTAGCTAGCTTTAGCGTAAACACCAACAGGAAACAAATAGTTTTGTCAACATTTTAAACGTTATATGTTTTTATTTTAACTCACTTTAAGGATTTAATCTGTGAAAACTGTTTGAGTTTAAATTCATGATGCAATGTGTTTTAATTATTCATGATTTTTATTTTTAAAACACTTCCTTGGAGAAGTTAGTAAGTTGGTCAGTTGAAGTACAATGTGTTGTATTTCCGCCCCCAGTTGTGATACGATGACCTCTTAATTCATAGCCCCATTTTTTCATATTTAGCTTTTGATTTATCATTTATGCTATTTGCTAGGTTAATACAAAACACACTGTTTTGAAATTCAATACCTGAGTCATGGTGTATACCTGCTGGGTCCCTGCCAGCCATTTATATTTTGCAGATTTCTCATTTTATTCAAAAGAAAGTCTGGTGTCAGGTATATTTCCTCCTGTAATCCCAAACCTCAGTGAAAAACTAACTCTGTTAGCAGTGAGAGAAAAGGGAAGTACTCAAATTAGATCTGTTGTATTTCAAACTTTGCCAAACATTATGTCTTGATTATAAAGAAAACAGACAAGTAGGATTTGGTTTTGATGTGCCATGAAGTTTATTTTCAGTCACCTCTCTAGACACTCTCCTAAAAGGTCCAATAATGTTTTTATTTTATTGTCAATCTCTCCTTTTAAATCCTTATTTCCAGTCGTTTGTAGTGTCTTCTGCCTCAGGCTGGCCTACAGGGCGCGTGACTGTTGCTGCTCCGTATGAGCGATGTTAGAGAACCTTTGCAGCTTTCATAGACTGTAGCAAGACACAGGAAAGTAAGACAGGATGCATCTGGAGGACAAAAGCATCTGATTCTGCGTCTGAGGAGCTGTGTGATATACGGAGGATGATCACAGAGTCTCGTGACATCTCAAGACAGAATCGTTGGTTCCCGAGAGTCCTAGGCAAGGCAAGTTTATTTATATAGCACTTTTCAACACAAGGCGATTCAAAGTGCTTTACGAAAATGAAAGATATTAAGAGAAAACACTTTAGAAACATTAAAAAGCAAAGATAATAAAACATGAATACAAGTTACTGTGCAGTGTGAGATGAGATTAGTTCAATTAAAAGCAGCGGCAACAAGAAAAGTCTTCAGCCTGGATTTAAAAGTAGTTTCTGGGAGTTTGTTCCAGATATTTGGAAATATCCCGAACCAAATTCCTCTACCCCTGGTCTTCCTGTGAAATGATAGTTCTGTTGACAGTTTTCTAACCTTTTTATATTCCTTTCATCTTTCTCTTTCAATCATTTAGCATACTTTCCCCCTTGTTTTATTGTTACCAGAACCCATCTTTTACCTTTAAAACCATTCTTTTCAATTCCCAGATTTACACTGAACAAAAATATAAACGCAACACTTTTGTTTTTGCTCCCATTTTTTTTCAGATTTGTGAACAATATTTGCGAGAAATGGTTATTTTGTGTATAAAGAAAATGTTTTAGATATTTGAGTTCATCTCATGAAAAATGGGAGCAAAAACAAAAGTGTTGCGTTTATATTTTTGTTCAGTGTCGTATATTTAAACCTTGTTGCTGAGCGAGACATATTGTGGTATCTCTGGAGCATTACTAGCACTTCCTCGATGCTCCAGATTAGATCCTGATAGGAGGGGGAGGGAGAAATGAATGAACGCTTATGAATACATGTGGCTGTGATGTCGGATTTGGATGCATTTCAGAAAAGCACACCATATGCACTTGAGTGGATAATCCCGAGATATGCAGGATCAAGGTTAATCTGTTGTTAAAAATGAAATGGATTCAGAACATATCAAGACACAATATCTCTCGCTCAGCAATTTTGGAGTTTTGCCAACGCAGCACATTTGGCTGAAAGTCATGATGGCTTACTTGAGAGTCCACACATAGAGCCCCTTATGGATACATCACAGTTTTCCCTTTCACCTTTTCTTTTGCATGACAGAGAGTGGGCCTTTGTAAGGATCATCTATCATTACATGGGATTACCATTTCTTTGCATGCTGGGATCTCTTGGGATTACAGGGAGATTACTTCATATATTTTTTTAAAACCTCCGTGCCAGATTTGTCTTTATCTTTTCCATCCGGCAGTTTTTGGTAAGACGCTGAATCTCCACATTCCTTAATGCTGCTGAGAGTATTCATTTCCACACTCTCAGCATTAGTAAAACCTGTGATATATTTGCATCCTCCATTGCAATGAATCCAGAAAGAAACAGGCTATTTTAAACACCAAATAAATATAATTAATATTCTATTGTTAACTATTGTAAACAAATGTTTTATACCGATTAAAGAAGTCCCTTAAGACTCGAATGCTGTGGCATTTCTGATTCCCCCTAAGCTTTGAATATGAGATACCGCAGACGCGCTCTGTCGAGGGAAAGAAGAACACACATCATTAACTATGCAGCGAGCTATAATGTGCCGATGTGAAGGTCATCTTGATTACATTGCCGTCATGGAATCGACATGGATGATAAGAGAAAGAAACAATGCATGAAAATATCGTTACCAAAATGCATGTGAAGCAAAAACAAACAAAAACAATTATGACCACTAACTAAAGCGAGTGTGAATATCAAAGCGTGCGTTTAGTAGGAAAGTGGATATTGATGGTGTTAGCTACATTAGCTCCATTAGCTTTATTATGTTTATTAGCATAAAGAAAGGAACAAGGCTTTGTAGGAAGTTCAAAAACAACACAATTACAACACACGACATGGCCTCGCACAGAATAAGACACAGGGGGAAAACAAATCCCACGGTTGTTTTGTTAAATTAATTCAGGGTTGCCAACTCTCACACATCTCACACTCTCAATCTCACGCTCTCACGCTGCCCAAACTATTCTCACCCCAAAAACAAGACGAACCGCCGATCGTTTTTGGTTGGTTATTTACAATGTTGAGTTGACAGCTTCTCAAGCTGTCGATCCGCCCCCACCACTCTTAACAACGTGAACAGACAGCAGAGCAGTGGGAGCCGGTTGGTCAATCCCCGACCCGTAGTGCGCAGATCTGAGATCCAGTAGAAATGATAACAAGTAAAAGTCTGCTGCTTATTGTTCTACGAGGCCGAAATAGAGTCAAAGAGTATATGAGAGTGAGAGTGTGTTAATTAATATATTTGGCAGTTTGGAGTAAGTCTGTAGATGTGTGTGTGTGTGTGTGTGTGTGTGTGTGTGTGTGTGTGTGTGTGTGTGTGTGTGTGTGTGTTGTGTGTGTGTGTGTGTGTGTGTGTGTGTGTGTGTGTGTGTGTGTGTGTGTGTGTGTGTGTGTGTGTGTGTGTGTGTGTGTGTGTGTGTGTGTGTGTGTGTGTGTGTGTGTGTGTGTGTGTGTATTTCATGTATAGGCCTCTCACGGTAATTAATTTTGTTTGATACATTTTCCTAGAAATTATTGCGATAAACAATAATATTGTCGGCACCGTTGTGTGACCATTTTAGACCACTGACATAATGATATAATAATAATTCAAGTACATCCTTTCAAACTGCTAGTCACATCCTCATGTAAATGTAGATGTATCGAGGTCAGAAAAGTTAATTAAGTCAATTAATTGCTTATCGTGACAGGCACACAATAAAACAGTGGAAACAAACATGTGTTTGACTGTATATATTGTATATATATATCCTATATGCTAAGGTCCCGCTACTGACACGATAGCAGTCATTTAGTACGCATATGTGTAATTAAAACCCGTGATATCAAAATCTCACTCCAGCCAGGTACCCAAAGTTGGCAACCCTGAAATCATTTTTGAATTGTATGCTCCAGAGCTCAGCTAGCCTATAGTCAGTATGCTAAGCTAGGCTCTCCCAACTATTTCTTTTTTTGGTAATAACAAAGAAGCATATCTTTAATGACACGTAAAAGCTATTCTTTGGAGCTAAGAAGAAACATGTGTTCAATTTATACCAAGCGACGCTATCTGTTTTCCCCTGCTTCACATAGGGCGATATGGAAAAGCAACAGTCAGGGGCGGACTGGCCATCGGGACGTTTGGGGACGGTACTGAAGTTGGCTGGACGGACGATGTAGGCCGGTCGGAGAAGTCACTTGCACCCCCCCCCCCCCCCACCCCCCCCCCCGTTGACAATTCACTAGCGGTAATACTTGCGGTACCGCAGTGGGCCGGGCTGATTGGTAGTCCCAGTCCACCCCTGGCATCAGTAACTCTGTTTTGGTACAGATGATGTACAGAAAATGATACTCAGAAATATCATTGTTGTAAAATGTTTTAAAGAGTCGAGCTAGATGTTTTCACTTGCACCCATTGTTAATGCTTAGCAACTAGCCTTAACATGTCTTCAACCTGAGTCAGGACATATGTGGACATTGTTATTTTTACATTTCTGTTTTTGAATAGATTGAAAATGAGCTACAGTGTGATATTCAGCCCTGGAGGTTTAATAAGCTGTTGAGGCTAGCTGTTGAGGCTAGCTGTTGAGGCTAGCTATTGAGGCTAGCTGTTGAGGCTAGCTGTTGACGCTAGCTGTTGAGGCTAGCTGTTGAGGCTAGCTGTTTCCCCCTGGATCCATTTATTTATGCTAAATAGATTACGGGACTCTATCCTACTCAATGCAGAAAAAAGATATAATCTCGTCGGAAAGAAAGCAAATCTGAAGTTTTTATTTATAACTGCATTGTCCAACATATTAAATATATTTCACTCTGTCCCCCTCTTAGCATCTCTCCGTGTTGACAGCCTGTCATCCCCCACAGATGTATCTGGTTTCAGGATGCAATGACCTCCACAGTTACAGCACACCCCATCACAGAAATGATATGGATGTGACAGGTGAGGTGTGTTCACCAGCAATGCTGAAAAATGGGTGGGTTTTATCGGAATCACTTTGGGGAGTTGACTTGCCATTATTCGAGACGAGAAAAATGTCAGTCACCTTGAGGAAAGGTGAAGGAACAAGTTGAGTTAACAGACTGTCACCGGGTCACAAAGCCCTGAGATGATTTTCTTTGGCCTCATATGGTTTTATTTTGTATTTGAAGTCATTACTGTAAAGACGAGGCATCCTATTTGCCAAATGCTAAATGTCTCCGAATCGATATCGTTGCTCAAAGCTCTTCGCTCTTACACACCGCTCTGCTCATTAAACATGTGTCTGACCTTTAGGCTTACATCAGCTCTTTGGCAGCCGATAGACATACCTGTAAGCCTGCCTTCAGCTCACACACACACACACACACACACACACACACACACACACACACACATGTATACATCACTTCAGGGGACATTACATTGACTTACATGCATTTCCTGGAGACTTACCCTAACCAAGTCTTCACCCTAAAATTAATGATTCCCCTCATGGGGACCTCCAATTTGTCCCCATAAGGGAGGCGAGTCCCCACACGTGACTATGTAAACAGATGTAGGTCCCCACAAGTATAGTAATGCTAGACCACACACACACACACACACACACACAAACGGGATCTACCTGAACACAATGCAAGAGGACAAGCTATCGCAATTTAAAGGGCATCGGTTCATTTTTTTGTCTCGAGTTACTGTCAAACTCATATTACGGCCCAAATGCCAAAGCTTTTAATAACCGCAGCTTCTGTCCCATAACAGGGCAGAAGAGAGAGCAGTAGCACCATCTGCTGGAGATATACCACAACATGTGTGTGAAACGAATTCACATAAATCAGGGGTGTCAAACTCAATGTCATCGCGGGCCACATCAGCATTATGGCTGCACTCAAAGGGCCGGTTGTAACTTTAAGACTATATAAAAAAAGACATATATAAATATTGAATATATAAAATAATGTGTTATATTACATAGTTGCCTCTGCATTGGATTATTATCGGATAGGGTAATAACTTCATAATTAACTACGTCTGAAAGCAGAAGTCGAGGGCAAATAATTGCAAGTCTCTTCAGTGAGAATGTCACAAAATGATTTAAAAAGAAAAGCCACATTCTGGAAAAACAAAACAAAAAAAGTCACATTTTGAAAACAAAATCTATTTATGAGAAAAAAAGGCATATTTTGCCAAAAGTCAAATTCTGAGAAATGTGAGATGCATTGTGGGACATGTAGTTTATGGGCAACGTGCTTCTGTAAAGTAGCATGTAAACATATTATATTCTTTGCAAGCTCTTGTGGGGCCACAGAAAATGAAGTCGCGCTCCAGATTTGGCCCCCGGGCCTTGAGTTTGACACCCCTGATATGATCCCACCATCTATTGTTCATTTACAAGGGATCCAGTCTGGCTGAACGTTGTATCAAATTGGAAAATGTTTGCACTACTTTTTATTTTTTTATTTCATTATATATGTTGCATTGTTGGAGGAGCTCAGGTTGGAGGAATGTCGATGCCATGTCTGCCCTGTAGCTTTGTGACAATACAACCTTTGACATGTTGAAACACTGCAACAGATGATTGATTGAAAGCATCATTTAGCTCTCATTTGCATACAAATCATGTACAGAGCAAGACATCATCTACTTCCTAGGACATTAGAAACATTGTTCGTAGACAGAGAGGGTGGGTATCATTTGAGAGGAAATCTACATTTTACATTACATTTTACAACTCAAGGTCAGAGCGACTCTGAGAAGTATGAGTTTAACATCCTGTGGGGTGACTTTATGGAATGCTTTGGAGCAGGAGTTAAAACAGAGCGTAATTCAGTTTAAAAGGATGTACAGAAAGACTTTTTTGGAAAAATATGAGAATGAAGAAAAGGTGATTGAAGATGAGAAATGATTGTATATGTTTGTATAAATGTAAATGTATGTAGGAATAACTTGCATAATGATTTAAAGGGCAATCATTGATCGAGTAAGGGGTGGGAATTAATAAGTATTTGCTTCCTCCTACTCCCTTATAGGATTTATTATTATTATTAATATGAAGACATCTTTAGTTTTTTTGTTGAATATACAAATATTACCATGAATGTGGATAAATACTGAATTATAACAATACGGTATTCTGTTTTTCTTCAAGAAGAAGAAGAAGAAGAAGAAGAAGAAGAAGAAGAAGAAGAAGAAGAAGAAGAAGAAGAAGAAAGCCCCGTGGATGTGTAACTTGTCGGTGAATATGCTTAAAGGTGGGGTAGGTACGTTTCAGAAACCGGCTCGAGATACACTTTTTGTTATATTCCATGGAATGCTCTTAACATCCTGATAGCAATGAATATCTGAAGTGCTTTGACAAAAAATCCATAACAAAATGTCATCTGTAGAAGCCGTAATACTGTAAAAAGTACAACCAACCGATTGGATGGCCTACCTGCCTGTCAGCCTTCCATCGGGCACACACTGATCTCGTGCCCTCATTGGTCATGTGAGCGTTCGTGTGTGTTGGGGGAGGGGCTCTGTGAGGAAGTAGCAGATTTTCTCCGGTTGTGTATTTTCAAATTCTAGCGATCTCGAGCCGGTTTCTCAAACTTACCTACCCCTCCTTTAACCAGACAGAGACATTAATTGGAGACTAGAGACATTTTCATTTGAACAAGATGTACTCCACTGTGACAGGATGTGTTCTGAGCAGTGAGAACAAGCAAGATGTCAAGGAGCTGTCTGCTTAGTGAAGTATTAACTTACAGATTGTTTTTAGGTAAGAGGAGAAGATTTGTTTTATTCTAATTTACCGTTTTTATTTATTTTAATTACAAAGGTGGTAAGCATATCAGTGTATTAGAAATAGGTCATTAGTCCAATTTCAGCCCATTATATACATTTTTAAAACCTCTTCTGAGGTGTCAAGTCTGCCAAACCCTACATGTATTTGATATATCATCGCATGTCACCACAGTCATCTTGCTTTTATAACAGAATGTGGAGTTTGAATGATGTGGCCGTTAACCAATCAGGTAGCGTTTAACTAAAACACTTTATTGAGTGTCTTCTTTTGAGATGATTTATTGGAAGTGTTGATTCAGCATTTTTTTATTCCACCTAAACTACCTTTCAGTCAGACAACGCACGTGTTTCTTTAACATGTGTATTAGAAGCAGCATATCGGCGTCTAGGCTCTGGCCTCATCACTCCACAGATACACATAGCCCGATGAGTGATGATCAAATAACTACCCCCGAGCCTACAGGTGGAAGCTGGGGTGGAAGCTGGGGTGGAAGCTGGGGTGGAAGCCGCGGTGGAAGCTGGGGCGGAAGCTGGGGTGGAAGCCGGGGTGGTGGTGGGGTGGAAGCCGCGGTGGAAGCTGGGGCGGAAGCTGGGGCGGAAGCTGGGGCGGAAGCTGGGGTGGAAGCCGGGGTGGTGGTGGTGGGGCGGAAGCTGGGGTGGAAGCCGGGGTGGTGGTGGTGGTGGGGCGGAAGCTGGGGTGGAAGCCGGGGTGGTGGTGGTGGGGCGGAAGCTGGGGTGGAAGCTGGGGTGGTGGTGGGGTGGAAGCTGGGGTGGAAGCTGGGGTGGAGCTGGGGTGGAAGCTGGGGGCGGAAGCTCGGGTGGAAGCTGGAAGCTGGGGTGGAAGCCGCGGTGGAAGCCGGGGTGGTGGTGGTGGGGCGGAAGCTGGGGTGGAAGCTGGGGTGGTGGTGGGGTGGAAGCGGGGGTGGAAGCTGGGGTGGTGGTGGGGTGGAAGCCGGGGTGGAAGCCGCGGTGGAAGCTGGGGTGGAAGCTGGGGTGGTGGTGGGGTGGAAGCTGGGGTGGAAGCTGGGGTGGTGGTGGAACAGCGAGCAGCAGCGACGTAGAGGTTGCTGCGGCAATAGCAGCAGCAAGCAAAGCATGGAGAGAGATCTGGCAGGTTCAATAGAGCGGCATATTAAGGAGACTCTGATTGGTTGGTTGTAGAGCGGCAGGGGGCGTTATGTATGAATGCAGCATAAGTGCTCGAGTTGACTGCCTGAACTGGCTCGCAGGCTTCGCCCCCCGTATACTGTCGTACAATCCAGCAGACAAACAAAGCAAGTCGGAATACTGTAGAGTTAGTGATGGGCTCAAACTAGCAGAAAACTGGTCCAGGTTCTCATAAATACTTTTTTGAAATATAATATATTCAAATGACAAGCTGTTCAAAAATGTCAGCTGCTACTGTAGTATTGATGTACAGCCCTGTCGCCCCCTATTATGTTCCCTTTGTGTTATGGAGCAGAGCCTAACCTAAACGAGTCCATTCTTCACTGTCTGCTAGTCGTCGTCATAATACAGTTGCTTTTAATAACCTTTTCCTCTGCGAGGCGTTTTTTATTGTTATGTTTAAAGAAAAGACTCAAACCAACAAACTGTAAGGACATGATTGTGCAGGAAGATGTTTTTTCATCTCAGAAGAAAACCCATCACGATAGAAAGACGTAATTTGAAACATAACATAACTATACATGTACATTACAGCATGTAATAGTAGGAAGGCTTGTATTACCCACATCTAAATAACATATGAGACAGAAAACAGACATATCATCGTCAGCTGGAACTCTTTATCGGTCCATATCATTCAGGAAAAGTACATTTCAAAAGGTTGCTAACAAATTATCTCAGTATTATAAAGTACAATTGAACTGTGCCTGTGTGTATGTATGTATATGTATGTATTATGTACAATTATTTGTATTTTTTGTTTGGCCTTATGATGGCTATGGATGACCATTTTAGTTGTCTCTGCATATAGCATTGTAAATTGCATGAAAATATTACCGTACTTTTCGGACTATAAGCCGCGACTTTTTCCCCCATTTTCTTTGTACAGCTAACGGCCACTAGGGAACCTCCTAAATCTATGGATTTTACAGGTACAAGTAACCACCTTTAACACTATGGGCTCTATGACCGGTCCGCGCCCGCCACATTTAAGCGGCGGGCTCCAGCAGGAAAAGCTGGAGGCCGGAAAAGAGTGAGACAGGTAGCGCGTAAAAGTAAAAGTGGAACCGAGAGACAGAACGAGAGCAAGACAGACGGACAATTTAGCTGCTGCAGCTTATAGTCCGAAAAGTACGGTAACTGTTTTGTTTTGATAAAGTTATGTGTGTGTGTGTGTGTGTGTGTGTGTGTGTGTGTGTGTGTGTGTGTGTGTGTGTGTGTGTGTGTGTGTGTGTGTGTGTGTGTGTGTGTGTGTGTGTGTGTGTGTGTGTGTGTGTGGTGTGTGTGTGTGTGAGGACCCCAGAAGAATAGCCAATGCTCATGCTAGTGCTAATGAGGATCCTATGAAGGAATACTCAGAACAAGGTGTGCTGTATTAGTGGTGCTTCATCCGTCTGATATCAGGAGTGATGTGCTGCACATCGGTGTCACGGGAGATAACGAGACCATGTGAGATATGATTACCTTCCAGCACCGACAGTTTCTGGCGGCAATAATTACTCCCACTGGCGGCCTGCTTATTGACGACGCCTGCCCGAAGTATCACTCTGGGACTAATGGTTTCCCCCCTTCTCAAGGCAAACAATGGAATGAACACCGCTTCAATCAGCTGCGAGTGATGGATTTAATGTCAAAATCATTTCCCTCCACTGTACGGGCGAGGAGGAGCGACACATGCAGAATGAGACGCGTCTCCGAGGGGATGTGTTTGTGCGAGAGCTGTAAACAAGAGCGTTGCTTTTTACTCGCTGTGATTTCATTGCGTTTGATGATAAGTGAATGTGGCCAACCACTTGCTGTCAACTTGAAGCAAATGAAATGCATTGCGATGTGCAGGCGAGGCTCTCTCATCAGGAGAGATGTCTTTGGGGTCGGGCGTGAAACACGAGGTCTATCGATCTCAAGAAAGGGAATAAAAAGGAGGCAGAAGCAAGTAGAGGGACTCCGACTAGCCTCGGGGGGATCACGAGTTCAACATGCGGGGACACATGGACGGAGGAATGAGAAAGAACAACCCGAAATCAAATTGAATATGGATTGTTTTGAACTGGATTTATAGCTGTGGGATGTCCTAGACTTTGAAGTCATAAATTGACGCCGTCGAAATGGGGTGCCGATTGGGGATTGCCGCTATTGGTTTACGGCACGAGGCACAGACGGACAATACAAATCATTGTTGTCCCTCAGCAGCGCTCGCTAATAGAATATTCACAGCCAGAAGTTAAAGGCCGTGACAAACTGTCTCCGTGGACCCTTTGGTTCATTCAAATACTATACCTGCACTCACACAAGCATCATTTGGGGACTCAGGGTTACTGCAGCCACTACTATGTAATGCTGTTTTACTAATATATATCCAGACTGTAAGTGTAAATATGCACATTGGCATTTAATAGTGGAATGAGCTCCCATTGACATCAGGACGGCAGAAAGCTCACACACCTTCCGGCGCAGACTGAAAACTCATCTCTTTCGACTCCACTTCGAGCGATAGAACTATTAACAAAGCACTTATATACTAATAAAGGGCTGGCTTCTCTAAGAGTAGCACTTGAAATGTTTTTGCTCTATGAAACCTGATGGACTTATGATTCTGTTTTCTTCAAGGTTGTGTCTTCTTGGTTGAATGTACTTATTGTACGTCGCTTTGGATAAAGCGTCAGCTAAATGTAATGTAATCTCGTTGGACTGTCATCGCTACCACCTCTGCTTTTACCACTCTTAATTATTTATTGTTTCTATTTTTTAATACAGTGAGAGTTGCCAAAAACATTTCGTTGTACTTTGTATGATGACAATAAATATATATTCCATTATATTATATTCTTACAGCCAGGGGGGGGGGGGCAGCAGGTGGAGCATCATGTGTCTGTATTGGTCATTTTTTGGGGGGAAATTAAGCAAAAACACTGTTACAGTAGATCAGGGGGTGTCAAACTCAATGTCATCGCGGGCCACATCAGCATTATGGCTGCACTCAAAGGGCCGGTTGTAACTTTAAGACTATATAAAAAAAGACATATATAAATATTGAATATATAAAATAATGTGTTATATTACATAGTTGCCTCTGCATTGGATTATTATCGGATAGGGTAATAACTTCATAATTAACTACGTCTGAAAGCAGAAGTCGAGGGCAAATAATTGCAAGTCTCTTCAGTGAGAATGTCACAAAATTATTTAAAAAGAAAAGCCACATTCTGGAAAAACAAAACAAAAAATGTAACATTTTGAAAACAAAATCTATTTATGAGAAAAAAAGGCATATTTTGCCAAAAGTCAAATTCTGAGAAAGTAAATGTGAGATGCATTGTGGGACATGTAGTTTATGGGCAACGTGCTTCTGTAAAGTAGCATGTAAACATATTATATTCTTTGCAAGCTCTTGTGGGGCCACAGAAAATGAAGTCGCGGGCCAGATTTGGCCCCCGGGCCTTGAGTTTGACACCCTGAGTAGATGATCTTTTTAAAGTGTGGGTAATAACATACCGTGTCTAGTGCAGAATTGTTTGTTAAATGTATTTGAACAGAACATATAAAAGAGAGTCAAAGCAAGTGTCCAATAGGGATGGGAGTTTGAAAGCAAATTTATATTCGAATATTCGACCCCTAAAAAACGGTTAACCGAATAACCAATACTGACATATCCTATACATTAAGTTTCACATTGTTTGTTAAATGTTAAAATAAAAGTTTTAATAATAAATATATTTTCGTTAGAGTGTAAAAAAAAATACAATAAAAAATATTCTTAACTCATATTCGAATACCTGAATCATGTTGAGTATTCAATTAATCATTCAGTCGGCATTGACAAATCAGTCGCAAGAAAAAGCAGGTTAGTATTTAGGATGGTGCCCCGTTTGGATCTTGTTTTTTTACATTACATTGCATTTAGCTGACGCTTTTATCCAAAGCGACTTACAATAAGTGCGTTCGACCAGGAAGACACAACCTTGAAGAAAACAGAATCATAAGTACATCAGGTTTCATAGAGCCAAACATTTCAAGTGCTCCTCAACTGGCTTTATATATATGTTTTTATGTTACAACCTTAAAGGTCACATGTCGTGCTTTTCCGGTTATCGCCCGTCCCCTTGTTGTTATGAAGGTTTTTCTGCATGTAAGCGGTCTGCAGAGTCAAAACCCTCAAAGTGCACCCTGTAGCGAGTAAAACTCTAACACACTCTAACTACCTCCCCAAAACGCCTCGTTGGAGACACGTCACTGTCCATTTGATTTCTTCCGGGGACATCATGATGTCATGTCGTCCCCGGAACGAAATGGACCAATCCGTGGAGCCGTTACGTTAAGCCCCCGCTGATTGGTCCAAATTGACCAATCCACGGACTTCCTCACACACTCAGTGCAGCTCTGCTGATGTCTCCTCCCTGGCTGCAGGCTGATAACAGACAGTTGGGATCGTGGTGAAATCCTCTCTGCAGACCCATTCTCTCTGCAGACCCATCCTCTCTGCAGACCCATTCTCTCTGCAGACCCATCCTCTCTGCAGACCCATCCTCTCTGCAGACCCATTCTCTCTGCAGACCCATCCTCTCTGCAGACCCATTCTCTCTGCAGACCCATCCTCTCTGCAGACCCATTCTCTCAGCGTCTATCAACCTTTTTCTTTCTCAATATCAAGCCACACTTATTGTTTTTACTTCGGCTGTGACTTTGTGTGTGCTCAGGGTGAGTTTGGCTGTGTTTCGCTGTGTATCGCTAAACAAGGACACCACACCTCCACGGAGCTCAGCGCGATTCACAACGTCCCGACTGGTCCCGACCAATCGGAGCACACTGGGCTCACAGGGAGGGGGGGGGCAAGAGCTGCAACGAGCCGTTTAGTGGAGAGAGTGAATACACAGACTTTACAGAGACGCTGAGAAACCAATGTGAGTTTGGAACATTGCACAAGTATAAATCTATTCTAGTCGACCTCAACAATGGAATTATGATCAGTGGAAATGGCCGTGACACGGGACCTTTAAAGGTTGGGGTAGGTAATTCACTTCAGAAACACTTGTTGTTATATTCCATGGAATGCTCTTAACATCCCGAAAGCAATGAATATATTCAATGCTATGACAATACATTAAAAAAAAATGTCATTTGGAAGCCGTGGCGCTGTGAAAACTCGACCAATCATCTGAGCCGGCTAAAGTAACTGGATGGCCTACCTGCCTGTCAGCCTTCCATCGGGGCACACACTTACCTCGTGCCCTCATTGGTCATGTGCGCGTTCGTGTGTGTTGGAGGCGGGCTCTGTGAGGAAGTCTGAAGGAAGGGGCAGATTTGTTTCGGCTGCGTACTTTCAAAATCTAGCGCACTCGAGCTGGTTTCTCCATTCTACCTTACCTTTAACGTGTGGTATTTTATCTATAAGTATAATGTTTTACCCTGGCTATTACATTGTAGTGGTCGTCCTTATAAACATGATTTTGTTAAATAAAAACATGGTGATGTTTAGTAATGATTACATGTCTCTTATTTAGCATAGAATATGATCCTATCCGTGACATATATGGATCTTAAACAAATATCCGCTATAATCAGGTTACCTGTAGATCAGCTGTTTTATTTCCACATGAGCTCCAGTGTGGCAGCTTTTCACGGCTCCCCCTGGTGGATCCATGATCCATTGCAGCTGGTTTAATTATAATTAAATGTATTTATCAGGGGGCGTTTTCAAGTCCTGCGGGGGGTTTTCCTTATCAGCAGGGGCCCACCCCGTGCCGATCACGGACCCCGCACGGGTAGGCGTCTGAAAACGAAGCGCTACACGTAGATGTACACATGTGTCAATAGTTATCAAAATACTCTGTTTAGCTTTTCAAAAGAAGGTACAAACATCAAGGAGCTGCATATCTTTCCCGACACACGCACATAAAGTGTCAGCATTATTAATGTTCGATGATAAAAGTAACTCCAAGACGAGGCTTCCTTACTTTCTGGGTGAAATGTCAAACTATTAGAAAGTTAATTTTCAGTGATTATTGAAATGCTATCCTTGAGGAACAAATGAAGCAAACAGAGAAGTGAAAGCCAGCCGAATAAACACAAACCGTGAACACGAGATTATGGAAAAGGAACATTTTTATTGTAACGTCATATCTGTTCATAATAATACTATGATCTCTATATATTTGTATTTATATTTTTACATGGAACACAAGCTACTTAGACTAGGAATACATAATACAGTCAGCAACATATAAAAATATCAGAGTAGTATCACACGGATGAAGTAGTACATTATGTTTACATTCAGATCAGAAACATGGAAGGACGTGAAGAGCAGACAATGATAGCTTCTTCTCCACACACACACACACACACACATTACACACCCTCCTCCTCTCACACACACACACACAACACACACACCTCCTCTCACATACACACACACATTACACACCCTCCTCCTCTCACACACACACACATTACACACACACCTCCTCTCACACCTACACACACACACTTTACAACACCCTCCTCTCACACACACACACACACCACATTACACACCCCTCCTCTCCACACACACACACATTACACACCCTCCTCCTCTCACACACACATTACACACCCTCCTCCTCTCACACACACATTACACACCCTTCCTCCTCTCACACACACATTACACACCCTCCTCCTCTCACACACACACACATTACAACACCCTCCTCCTCTCACACACACACCCTCTCACATACACACACACCTTTACACACCCCCCTCCTCTCACACACACACACACATTACACCACACCGCCTCTCACATACACACACACACACACTTTACACACCCTCCTCCTCTCACACATTACACACACACCTCCTCTTACACACACATACACACACTTTCACAACCCCTCCTCTCACACACACACATTACACACCCTCCTCCTCTCACACACACACACACACACACACACACACACACACACACACACACACACACACATACACACACACATTACACACCCCTCCTCCGCTCACACACCACACACACACACACACATTACACACACACACACTTTACACACCTCCTCCTCCTCTCACACACACACACACACACCATTACACCACACACCTCCTCTCACATACACACACACACATTACACACCCCTCCTCTCACACACACATTACACACCCTCCCCTCTCACACACACTTTACACACCCCCCTCCTCTCACACACACTTTACAACCCCCCTCCCTCTCACACACAATGTACACACACCTCCCCTCCACACACACACATTACAACACACCCTCCTCCTCTCACACACACACACACACACAACACACACACACACACCACACACAAACAACACACACACACACACCATTACACACACCCTCCTCCTCTCACACACACACACACACACACATTACACACACACACACTTTACAACACCCTCCTCCTCTCACACACACACACACACAACACAATTACACACACACCTCCTCTCACATACACACACACACATTACACACCCTCCTCCTCTCACAACACTTTACAACACCCCTTACACCCCCCTCTCCTCTCACACACACTTTAACACAACACCCCCCTCCTCTCACACACACTTTACACCCCCCTCCCTCTCACACACACATTACACACCCCCCCTCTCACACACTTTACACACCCCCTCCTCTCACACACACTTTACACACCCCCCTCCTCTCACACACACTTTAAACACACCCCCCCTCTCCTCTCACACACACTTTACACACCCCCCCCGCTCACACACTTTACAACCCCCCTCTCCTCTCACACAAACACACATTACAACAAACCCCCCTCTCTCACACACACTTTAAAACAACACCCCCCTCCTCTCACACACACACTTTACACCCCCCTCCCTCTCACACACACATTACAAACACACCCCTCCCTCACACACACTTACACACCCTCCTCCTCTCACACACACTTTACAACACCCCCTCCTCTCACACACACATGACACACCCCCCTCCTCTCACACACACTTTACACCCCCCTCTCCTCGCTCACACACACACTTTACAACACACCCCCCTCCTCTCACACACACTTTACACACCCCTCTCCTCTCACACACACTTTACAACACCCCCTCCTCTCACACACACACACATTTACAATTACACCCCCTTACACACCCCACACACCACAACATACACCCCCCCCTCCTCGCACACACACTTTACCACCCCCCTCCTCTCACACCACACTTTCACACCCCCCTCCTCTCACCACACTTTAACAACACCCACCTCTCACACACACATTAAAACACCCCCCCCCTCCTCTCACACACACACACACACACACCACGCACAACACACACACACACACACACATTACACACCCTCCTCCTCACCACACACTTACACACCCCCCGCTCTCACACACACTTTACACACCCCCCTCCTCTCACACACACTTACAACACACCCACTCCTCTCACACACCATTACACACCCACCTCCTCTCACACACACATTACACACCCACACCCCCCCCTCCTCTCACACACACACACACACACACACGCACACCACACACACACACACACACACACACACATTAACACCCTCTCCCTCTCACACACACTTACACACACCCCCTCCTCTCACACACACTTTACACACCCCCTCCTCTCACACACACTTTACACACACCCTCCTCACACACACACTTTACACACACCCCCCCTCTCACACACACTTTAACCACACCCCCTCCTCTCACACACACTTACACACCCACCTCCTCTCACACACACATTACAACAACACATACCCCCCCTCCTCTCACACACACACACACACACACTTACACACACCCTCCTCCTCACACACACACTTACACACCCCTCCTCTCACACACACTTTACACACCCCCCTCCTCTCACACACCTTTACACACCCCCCTCCTCTCACACACACATTACACACACCCCACCTCCGCTCACACACACATACACACCCACCTCCTCTCACACACACTTTACACACCCACCTCCTCTCACACACACTTTACACACCCCCTCCTCTCACACACTTTACACACCCCCCCTCCTCACACACACACTTTACACACCCCCCCTCTCACACACACTTTACACCCCCCTCCTCTCACACACACTTTACACACCCCCACCTCCTCTCACACACACATTACAACCCCCCCCTCCTCTCACACACACACACACACACACCCACACACACACACACGCACACACACACACACACACACACACATTACACACCCTCCTCCTCACACACACACTTTACACACCCCCTCCTCTCACACACACTTTACACACCCCCCTCCTCTCACACACACACACTTTACACACCCCCCTCCTCTCACACACACATTACACACCCACCTCCTCTCACACACACATTACAACACCCACCTCCTCTCACACACACTTTACACAACCCACCTCCTCTCACACACACTTACACACCCCCTCCTCTCACACACACTTTACACCCCCCCTCCTCTCACACACACACACACACACACGCACACAACACACACACACCACATTACACACACCCCTCCTCACCACACACACACACACACACACACCACACACACACACACACACACTTTACACACCCTCCTCCACACACACTTTACACTCCCCCCCTCCTCTCACACACACATTACACACCCCCCCTCTCACACCACACAACTTACACCCCCCCTCCTCTCTCACCACTTTACACACCCCCTTCCTCTCACACCACCCCCCCCCCCCCTCCTCCTCCACACACATAAACAGGATCTCAGTAAAGGGCAATCAAATACAAAAAGGTTCAAGTCAGCTAGTTTTGAAGGTTGACAGGACTTGCGGTGATCTTAATAGATCACCTCTGAATACACTCTCAGTCATGACAGCAGCATACATGTACACGTAAATACTCTCAGAGACATATTCAGTCACAAAATGAAACGTACATACACATATTTCTGATTGTGCCTTCAAGTAAAACCTCCCATACATCCATCTCATGACACATCTCCACTCGGTGGTTGCCCTCGAATGGGTTTGTCTCGACACTTATTTCGCTCCATTGATTCCCACTGACCCTTCAGGGTAAACACACATGGCCTTAAACGCAAAAAGCCTCAGCACTATACAGTGTGTGTTTTGTGTATGGGGGGGATTGAGAAGTGATGCATGGCGGCTACCAAACATTGATTACGCAGCTTTGCTTCGTGGCTTTTTGAGAGTGATCTCTGCATCCTGAGCCCGTTCGATTAGAGTCAATCACGGTGACAGCGACAAAAGAAGAGCACTTTGGCAATGTCATCTTTTGTTCTCTTTGAAAGACCGTACAATGGCCACGATGGACAGCCGTAGTCAGTTTGAACAACAAGTGCACATGCGACCTTCAGCTTGAACGAAGCAGTGCATGTTTCAACCAAAAACACAACAAAACACAAGAACAAAAGTGGTTAAGATTTCGTAAAGCTCGTGGAAGTTTGATTCAAGGTTGTCCAATAAAGTGCACTTGTTTAAGGTTAAATATATCTATGTGTACATACATATGCAGCAGACTCTGTGGTAATAGACGTCTGTGGCAACACTATGATAACAGTTTGCCTTATGTCAAAATGTAAACATCATTTGATTGACAGCTCAGCGATGAGAAACGTCTTCGCGCAGATTTCTGGAAAACGGCATCTTTCGTGTCACGCTGAATGCGACAGCAGAGGTTTTGGGGAAAACGACTCTCATGCTAACGAGATGATCAAAAATACATCATCACTAGAAATAACATGAGTCTGTGTCTGCTACTGTATAAAGGAGCTTCCTCCCGGCTTTTCATCACGCATCATTAAAGTCGATTTGTAAGAATGAAGGGGCATCTTGGCTGTGGTTGTGTGTGCAATGCATTATGGGAAATCAAACGAGAAAATAAAAGCAATGACGTCCTGATTCAAGCAATTAAAAAAAATAATGAGTGCCTTATGAAATGTATGGTGTAGACCATTTTTAATTTAAAGCGGCTCATTAGAGAAGTGATGGTCATGAGAGCATAAGATTGTACTGTATATAGGCAGGTCATGGATAATGAGTATCTTTCACATACATTGTTTGGTAGATTTGCAGTTAATTGTATCACTAAGCCTTTTTTCTGTGTCCATGTCACGAGATTCAGGGAAAATCTGAAATAAGTCCATCAAGCATAATGCTTTTATATTTGCTTCAATGCTGTTTATCAAAGTAATTGGCCGTTTGCGAAACCCCACTCCTGAACAGTTATTGTATAATCAAAGCTTGAAACGTTTATTTATGTACGATAGGCCTGTCAAGCTTTCTACGGTACACATGTTGAAAGCGGTGTGCATGGTAACGGCCTGTCCACACAGCGGCGTGCGTTGACGCTTGCCGGCGGGCGTGTCTGACACTCGACCAACACCAAATCACATAATCTCCCGCCCCTGACACACAAGCAGCGGTTTTGAATTGGCTAGAGCTTGTACTGGCATATGATTCGATTGGCTGACGCTTCTGCCGAGGCGACAAAAGTTGAACATTGCTCAACTTTTGCAGCGAGCCACGCCAGCAACGCTCCGCGTCACTTCCCACGATGCAGTTCGGCTAAAAGTGACGTCACCCACCATTCAAAGTGAATGGGCAGAAGCGTTGGAAGCTTCAACGCACGCCGCTGTGTGGACAGCCGTAAGGAAGATGCTCAGCGTTCTTTTTCTAGCCTTTCCAAAAGAGTAAGAGTTTTGACAAGCTTCTAAACGTTAGCATGCCCCGCTAACTATCTGGGCATGCTAATTGAAAGTAACCATAATTAATTCCAAGGCTACGAACGTTACAGTCCGGCTAACTATCCGGGCATGCTAATGAAAGTAACCAATAATTAATTCCAAGGCTACGAACATTAGCATGTACGGCTAACTATCAGGACATGCTAACTGAAAGTAAACAATAATTAATTCCTAAGGCTACGAACGTTAGCATTCCGGCTAACTATCCGGGCATGCTAACTGAAAGTAACAAGAATTAATTCCAAGGCTACGAACGT